>OZ010586.1:21262450-21279733 GCA_963932145.1 Acanthosepion lycidas | reverse complement strand
CTCATTTGGGAAAACAGTGAGTCTGACACAAAATTATTTTAACCTGTTCTATCTCTAACTGAATATCTCAAGGGGTTTTTCAGTGATTCTCACAACAAATTGTATCAAGATGGCTAAATATTTATCTGAAAACCTGGAAAAAAAAGGAACTAAATTAGTTTATCCCCCCCCCCCTTTAGATATTTAAACATTTTGTGGGATGGATAATTATGCAGTTACACTATTTGGACAATTTTGCCATTATATATATATATATATATATAGATAAGCCTAAACAAGAAAATTTTAATAGAATTATATGAATTAGAACACTTACAAAATCCTTACTACTTAGAATTATACAAAAATAAACAGTTCTCAAATTTACTGACTGGGCAACTGAGGACCGTGGTGTGAAATTCAGGGCTGCCCTCAGTTTACCTTCCAGCCACAAAAATCCAAGCACACAGACCATTGCCTGTCAAGGATACAACATAATTCAAATTTAACTGCAAATTATTCAGACTGATTAAACAACAAGCTCATTTACACAGTGGGGGAACTTCACTGAGAGAAAAAATTTGCAAGGAATGCAAAGCTTATACAAAGAGAAATCTTATCAATTTGCACATCCACCCAAAGTAATATCTGTATCAGGCAGACTCTTCAATATCCTGATTTTTTATTATTATTTTTTGATGAAACAAGTGCACTTTTCAATGTTATGAACTTCAAATTTATCAATTAATGTCAAATAAATCAACCATTAACCTAGAGTAGGTTAAACACATTAGCGTAATCAGGTAGCCAAGTAAAAACACAAACTTCATATTTGTACATGCATTAATTATATGAAAAAAATAATTTAATTATATATCTTCAAACTAAAATCTCATAAGTTTTTAGCCTCAAAATTATTGATTGCTTTAATGTTTGTCAGGCAAACTCCTGTTCCCAATTCCAAGTTTTCTTTCTTTTTGTTCTTCATCCCAACAATGTGAAACAATTATTCAGTTTTCTAAAAAAAGAATGTAAAATTTTAGAAATGGCTATCACAATTAACCACTTCCTGAAGAGGTATATGGAGGCAATAAAATGTTTTAAAGTAATTATCAAAAATGCACTATCCTGTGAGTTTTGTTTATTAATGATAAATTTTAAAACCACTTCAAAAGAAAAATTTAAAATGATAATTCCATTTAACTAAATTGTCTAAGTAGCTAAATGAGCTAAACTGTTTTTATTCCCACCCAATTCCTAATCAGTGTTTTGAACAGATTTTAAAAGAATATTTTTAATGATATTAAAGTCTTGCCAGACTATTTCCTTCAATGAAACTGAAAGAAATCATCTTTCCAATCTTAATCTAGCCAATAATTCTAATTTAGACACTCGGTAACATAAACATTACTATGCCTCATTAAATAATTCCTCTTGAAGACACAAATTGTAAAAATTGTAGCAATTGAAAAATTATAAAACAATGTTTTCATTTATATCAAACAAGTGTTTGTGTTGACCCTAAAGTTTGGCTAATCTATTAAAAAAAATAAAAATAAAATGTGAGAGAGAGAGAGAGAGGGCTTTGTAAATACAAGTAAAATTCATGACTTATGAACATCCATACAATAAAATTAAGGACAGTGATTTTAAAAATATTAATATCTAAGTGAATTAATTAGCAGTTTTCTTAATACTGTGAAAGACAAAATGGGTAAAAATGTAGGGTTTTAAGTTTCAGAGTTTTATGACAATTCAAAAAGGTAACAGTATCTTGACCAATGACAGGAGCATCTGACAATTTATTAAACTACTAAAAAGGGGCAACAGTAACTATTCAATAGCCCCCAAATTTTCAAACATCTTCTGGGATTTCTATTTAACACATTTCTATTAAATTCATAGAAAATTATTCTGCAAAAGGTAACATTATTTAACATTTTTCCCTTCTTAGAGAAAGAAGAAAAGAAAAGAAGAAGAAAAGAAAAGAAGAAGAAGAAGAAGAAAGAGAAGAAGAAGAAGAAGAAAGAGAAGAAGAAGAAGAAGAAAAAGAAGAAGAAGAAGAAGAAGAAAGAGAAGAAGAAGAAGAAAGAGAAGAAGAAGAAGAAAGAGAAGAAGAAGAAGAAAGAGAAGAAGAAGAAGAAAGAGAAGAAGAAGAAGAAGAAAGAGAAGAAGAAGAAGAAGAAGAAAGAGAAGAAGAAGAAGAAGAAGAAAGAGAAGAAGAAAGAGAAGAAGAAAGAGAAGAAGAAAGAGAAGAAGAAAGAGAAGAAGAAAGAGAAGAAGAAGAAGAAAGAGAAGAAGAAGAAGAAAGAGAAGAAGAAGAAGAAAGAGAAGAAGAAGAAGAAAGAGAAGAAGAAGAAGAAAGAGAAGAAGAAGAAGAAAGAGAAGAAGAAGAAGAAGAAAGAGAAGAAGAAGAAAGAGAAGAAGAAGAAGAAGAAGAAAGAAGAGAAGAAGAAGAAGAAGAAAGAAGAAGAAAGAGAAGAAGAAGAAGAAGAAGAAGAAAGAGAAGAAGAAGAAGAAGAAGAAAGAGAAGAAGAAGAAGAAGAAGAAAGAGAAGAAGAAGAAGAAGAAGAAAGAGAAGAAGAAGAAGAAGAAGAAGAAGAAGAAGAAAGAGAAGAAGAAGAAGAAGAAGAAAGAAGAAGAAGAAGAAGAAGAAAGAGAAGAAGAAGAAGAAGAAGAAGAAGAAGAAAGAGAAGAAGAAGAAGAAGAAGAAAGAGAAGAAGAAGAAGAAGAAGAAGAAGAAGAAAGAGAAGAAGAAGAAGAAGAAAGAGAAGAAGAAGAAGAAGAAAGAGAAGAAGAAGAAGAAGAAAGAGAAGAAGAAGAAAGAGAAGAAGAAGAAAGAGAAGAAGAAGAAAGAGAAGAAGAAGAAAGAGAAGAAGAAGAAAGAGAAGAAGAAGAAAGAGAAGAAGAAGAAAGAGAAGAAGAAGAAGAAGAAGAAAGAGAAGAAGAAGAAGAAGAAAGAGAAGAAGAAGAAGAAGAAAGAAGAAGAAGAAAGAGAAGAAGAAGAAGAAAGAGAAGAAGAAGAAGAAGAAAGAGAAGAAGAAGAAGAAGAAAGAGAAGAAGAAGAAGAAAGAGAAGAAGAAGAAGAAGAAGAAAGAAGAAGAGAAGAAGAAAAAGAAGAAAGAAGAAGAAGAAAAAGAACAAAAGAAAGTAAAAACAGTTTGCAATAAATTAAAAAGTCACCATGAATTCTAAAACCAAGTAAACATACTTAAGTCAAGCATTTCAAAGTCATTACCTTAAAGAAAAAGATAAACGCCATCTTTCCTAAACTAGATAAACTTTATACAATTCCTTTTGATTAATCTGATCATACACCTACCATTAAGAAAAATGTTTAATAAATTTACTAATTTTAATGGATTAACGGATTCAGAAAACACACATGACAGTAAATATCTAATGCTAAACTGCCCCAAATGTGTAGATTTTCTCGGATATATTATGGATTCAAAATTAAAATGTCAAATCATCAACAAATATAACCCTTTAACATCCAACCTAGTGTATTACAGTCTACAAAAAAAAAAAAAAAAAAAAAAATATATTCAAAAGACATACAGCAAAAACTAATTCAAAATCACAAGAATCTTCAAAGATTAAAATTTCAATACGAGTATAAATTTTAATGCTCTTTAGCTAAACAAAGGATCTTGTAATTGAAAAGTTAGGTATGTTCAAATCAAAACTTTCAAAGAGACATCTGATATGTAGTTGATAATCCCAACCACAATATTAATATCTGCACATTTTATCATCAACCAGATCATAATTAGCACTTTGAAAATTGTCTCATTCGGATGAATTCAATTTGCTCAAAATGAAAAGGTTTTCATGCATTATACCCAATAGAAGAGGAATTTGAAAATAATTTTCTTTAAATCTCATTTACTTTTAAAAAGAGGATTCACTTTCTAATATCACTAGCATTTTAAAACAATGAAAATAAAAACATTTTGTATAATGGAAATGTTAAAATAAACAAAGGACACATCTAATAAAATGACATTGTATTACATAACAAGGTTTAAATGTAATTTATGTTTAATTCCGATGCATTTATTAAGTTAGCAATCCTGCAGACAAAGTTTTTAATATTAATGATGGCAACTTTTGAACAGGGTGCAGCAGAAATACCTCACACATAATGGTAAGACATTAGTTGCAATGGGTGTTTTTATCTAGCTAATGCCTTAGCATTATGTAGGAGGTATTTCTGCTACATCCTGCACCATAAACCATGTTAGGACCCCACCAATTGCTGCTACAGTGAGCAATCCAGGAGTTAAATCTGGTCATCTTTCTCACCATTAAAAAGGACCACATTTGCTGATGTACAGTGTTGATGTTTGAGAAATTAGTTTTAGGTACTCCAATATTTGGGGAATACCCTGTACAGTGACACCTTTAAAATTGGCACAAAGAACAAGACTGATGTAGATAAACAGCTAGACTTTACGTGTACTAGCCATTGATCATCTTAAATATCAAGATGCTTATACTTAAAACAACGCGACTTAACCAGTTTAAATCAAAAACATGTTTTCCGTTCAGATAAGTTCCCTCTTGATTTTTCTTTTTTTTACATGTTAAAAACAAAAAGTTAATGTCTTTATTATTGTATACTTTTCTCGTTCCAAAATGCCTACATTTCTATTTTGAAGTTAATTTTAAAAGCAATATGTCCAATACACTGATAAAAAGGGGCACCAACTTCATAGGCATACTAAGGCTGAATATTGTAAAAACACCATCTCATTAACATTACAACAGAATTATATAATGTAAAACATCTAACAGAATCAGAGAAATTTAGCTATTATTAAATAATTTAGCTGCTAATAAAATAAACCTCCAATAATTTTTAATTTGTTTTGCCATGAGAATAAAAAAAAAGAAAGCAATGAAAATAAGAATTTCGCAAATGCATTTCAAAAAGGTTTGCTATAACCGATTTATCCCCCCTTGAACTGCTGTAAAAAGCTTATAGCTGTTTAAAGAACAATAACCAAGATAAATAAAAAGGCATTACATTTAAATGGAATTACACTAGTTTAATTAACGTGTTCGTTTAAAAATTTCAAATGTTTGAGACAAATTAGTTTTCTCTTTTAAGCATAAAAATCTCTAAAAAAAAAAGGTAAGAGAAAACATTAGGTTACAAAAGAAAGTTGACTTCAGACTGGAGCTGGTTGGTTTGGCAATTTATGCTTCAGGACCTTTTTTTTTTTTTTTTTTTTTACTTCGGGTTTAAAAAAAAAAAAAAAAAAACAAAAACAAAAAAAACCCCTTGTAGTTTTGAAAATATACACATTTTAAAATTTTTATTAATATCTAATTTGAGGTGTATTATTTGCTAGATAGAAATAATTTTATTTGTATAAAACAATTTTAAACTAAAGACCTACATATCTGGAAATACACATTTTAAAAGTGAACTTAAGAACTATTTTAACTATTCTCAATATCTAATTTAGGTGCATTTTTCTTTTTTACAACAACTTTATTTCATAATTGATTGGCATACTGGCTTAATAGAAAACCCTAAAAGACTGTAAAACTGGCAATTATTTTTTTTATGTTTTGTTTTTTTGAAACTGAAACAAGTATTTCAGACATGTATTTCTTTTTTCTTCATTTCTTTTTTAAATAAATATATTTCATATTTATTTCCTAAAACTAGTGAATTAAATGTTTTTAACATTTTTGTTTAATCTTTTTCTCTTACAATGGTATAAAGGTTGATAAAATTTAACTTTTTTAACATCTGAAAGTCTTTTTAAATAGTGTTTCTTTGGATATGGTCACTCAGTAGTGATAGCCCTTTCCAAAAAAAAAAAAAAAAAAAAAAAAAAAAAAATTGGTTTTCTTTCAAAATTTTGATGTGGTTTCACGGTGTGAAGATGAAACTTTTTCGGTTAAACCACCCATCTCTACTTCAGCCTTGTCATTCATGGTTAAGAAAGCTAACAAGTATTTGAAATAATTAAAAATGTTATTAGATATATAACCAGTTTCTAGATAAATGAAAGAAAAAGCATAAATATAAGTGGCAGAAGTAAATGTAAAAAAGGCAAAATTCTTATTTAAAAAAAAAACTTATCACAAAATGGGAAGAAAAAAAGTTACATGAAAATTACAAAATAATTTTTAGCTTTATATTTCATCTGATACACACCTTGATTTTTTGCAAATTATGGGTAACCATGTATCAAATAAAAATAATAGGTACCAGCAAAATGCATGATTTTTACAAAAATAGGGGAAAAAAAGCTATGCCTTCTTCTAAAAACAGAATTGTTAGATTTAAATTAATTTTTCAGTGCTTGTACATTAACAAAATAGGCTATTTTATTCCTAAACTTTGTGGAAATACTTTTTCTTTTCTGTTAGTCATCCCTCTTTAGATACATTGTGGACACTTAAATTTAGAGGGGGGGTAGTAATTTTCCTTCTTATATAATTTCATAAATAAAACAATCCCTGAAGTCGTTATTTCAGTATATATATAAAAAAAAAAAAAAAAATCTTCAATACCAAATAACATTTTGAAAATTTGTCTTGAAACCTTACCTAAATAACTCCATAAAAAAAAAAAAAAAAAACAACAACACATTTTGTAGAGAGTTGATGCTTGTATAAATTAGTAAAAAATATTCTTTCTCATGTATCATTTGAAAAAAGTCTAGTGAATATATTTTTTTTTTAATTTTTCAGGGCAATTCTGAAATTCTGGATGACAATAACTTTTTACTAAATATAAAATGTGTTTGAAAAATCGAAAAGCATAAAGTTTGAGGTCATTTTTTAAGAATTTTATTTTATTATCTTCACAAAAGTTAAATTTATTTTTGTGTTGAAGTCCAAAAAGGAAATAATTCTGAATTACATGCATTGACTACTCTTCCCTATCAGTCAAGTAATATCAATTTAATATCTTTTTAATCAGTGACAGCTTTGTGTTTTTCAAGCCAACAATGAGTATTTTTTTTCCACACGTCTGTTTTCCCTGCTTATTTAATAAACATTAATCCCCCCACCTTTTTTTAAAATCTGGTGATAACATTTTCAATGATTTAAATAAAAAAAGTTTACATATTTAGAGGAATTTATAATTTATGAAAATTAAGTTTATTTTCAATTTAATTTCTTTCAATCAGCCAACACTATAAAAAACTTTTTTCCATTTTTAATTTATTTTTTATTTATTTTTAAGTAGCAACTCAATGAATTTTCATACATTCAGGATAATTTAAAAAAAAAAAAATAAAAAAATTATTGGTTACCATTAAATATTTTATGGCATCAAACAAGTATTTCACTAGGTTTTTGTGTGTATATATACACACATACATACACACACACACTTCTAATGTAGTATAAAAATAGCTATATAAGGTATATAAGCTTAAAAATAAATTATTTTTAAATAATATCAATTTCTTGATTATTGCACTGCTGGTGTTCCATATGAAATTAATTTTCCATGTGCTTTTTAAAGTCAATAATGATAATAAAAAGTAGTATTTGACGTTGATGACAGTTCACAGGCTATATCATGCATACATAAATGTTATTTTCATTAGGTTTTAAGCAGAAAGTAAAAACTACTTTTACAAAACTCACTTAATTAAACCTTAAATTCACTAATTTACTTTGAAACAATCACTAGAACAAATATTGAATTTAAGATATACTTTAATTTGCTGATTTCTCATCTATAAAAAGTTCAACAAGTGAACATGCCAAGGTTTTAAAAATGTTTATGTATGGAAATTTATCTTTTCATATGGATTAGCTTTAGGCTAAAATCTTCCAAACCAAAATTTAATTTCAAATAAGATTTTTCAAATAAGATTTTTAAAATACGATTTTTTTTTTTTTTATATTAGAAGTCTGATGGTACCTAGTGTTTATAAGCCATAATTAAATTACTAAAGCTAATGTAGAGAAAAATATAATTATTGGTTTCTGTCAATAAATCTTCATATTTTTTTCTTTTCATATTATTCTAGTAAATTAATCCTATTTTTCAAAGATGACATTTTGCTTCTTCATAACTGTTGATCGTCCACATGAATATAAAAACAAAAATATAGCTTGCTTTGACTTTGTAACATAATCCATTTCATAAACAAGTTTTTTGTTTGTTTGTTTTTTTTTTTTCAAAGTACTTTGTTCTTAGTTCTTTGTTTTTAAAAAATGATGTTCACCCTGTACAAGACCCCAAGGGCTACTACTAAAGGTAGAGGAATACAGTAAGAGGCATAGCAGATATGTGTGGAAAATAAAGGTTAACCCTAGACTTGAACAGGTTAAGAATGTAGCAATCAGAGAAGCAACCTCTTAGAAGTTGGTTCCACAAGGCAGTGGTTCATAGGAAGAAGCTTCTTGAGTGGAAATTACATTTTGCCAAGAGAATACAAAAGAAATGAAGGTGGTTCACTACAATGTGTGTGGCATGGCGGGCCTTACCTGAAGGTTAGGACTGGTAGAACTAACAAATGTAGTTCATCTGAACACTCTTCATCGAGCATCATGAGGCTTGTGATGTCTTGTCTGTGAGAAAGGATTTGTACAATGGAAAATAAATTGTCAGCTACAAGGACACAGAGACACTTCTGGATGCTATCGAGAGTGGAAATTGAAAACTGGACAGCCCCTGCCCATATATACCCAGCAGTACTCTATTTTAAGTTTGATCTGGTTCATGTAAAGGTAGAGGATAACAGAAGTGAGGTACTTCCTGGAGTGGTACAGGGAAATGATCATTATTCCTGCATCTTTAGTGATGGATCATATGCATGAACTTCACTTGGGGTTTGGGCCAAATTTAAGTCCCAGTAGGCATAGGCACTGTTCAAAATGATTGGCGAAAGTTCTAAGTTCAATGATTGGAAATAACTAGTTTGGTTTTTGAGGCCTTGTATCTGACCAGCCAGTTTTTTCCACCCCCTCACACCAAGCTGTTAGACCTAAGTCAGATCAGAGATCAGCTACCAAGCTCTGGTCATCAAAAGTTCTGGAGGTTCACCCATATACCATTGTGTCATCAGCATAAATATTCACAAATGATTGGAGTATACTCTTAGGCAGACCATTTTATGTAGAGGAGGAAGAGGGTTGGACAGAGAAACTAACTTTGGGGGACACCTGTATTGATCACTTGGGACTTTGGGTAATCTCCAGTATATAGAAATATTTCTACATGGCAACATTACAAAAGGAAAATAGATATAAAACTGCATATGTTAAGTGTTTCTTGATAAAAAGTGTTAAACTAAAAACAAAAATACTTTTAAAGCTAAAATACTTTTAAAGCTTTATTTTTCAATGAGTATCACTGATCTGAAATACTCCCTCCACTTCTTATTAGATATCTAAATATAAATTCCACTATACAAGAATAGTAGATGCTAATAGAAGAGGAGAATGACAATATTCATATTGATATTTATAGAATATTAAAATGAAAACAAAAAAACAAAGGTTAGTTTTATTGCTCATATTACACAATTATTCAATTTTCACACCAATGTATTCTCTCTGGAGTGGCTACTCATATTCTAATTAAAAAAAAAAAACAAAAAAACCCCGATATTTCCCAAACTAACACTAAATAACCCTAACCAGGAAACTCACCCAATGATAATATTCAATTAGTCCATCATCAACGGTTACCTGCAGTAACTGATGTTAGTGGAAAATTCTATGAATAAGGGGGAATAGAGACATGACAAAGGACAGGAGTTGCATTTGATTATTCTAGAAAAGCTTTAAATAGAACTTTTTTCTCTCCAGGAAATTTAGCACTTCCAAAAATTACCCTCATACTTTTCAATTTTGGCTTTTTTAACAGAAATTAATTTAAGAGTATCATGGACAACATATCAAATGTCCCAGACATATCCTCACCAATGGCCACCGTTCTCACATGGGCATTAAGATATTGCATGAGAGAAAAAAACACAAAGCATTTTGAATTAATGCATTTTAGCCAATATTATTTTTTTGTGAATGTTTGCAATAGAGTGAAAAACTTGTTTCATGCACCAGAAAGTATTTTAAAGGCCAGGAAAAGTCGTGTGCTTTGCGTAATGCAGCAACATTAACAAAAGTTAAAAACATACAAGACTACAAAAGAAAAAAGCGTATACTCTGAGTAGTGAGTAAAGTGGGGGTCAATAAATGGTCACTTGAAAAAGCTTTCCCTTGTAATATGCCAGCAAAAATAGAGATTCTAGTAACCCATTAATTATCCTGACACATACCTGGCAGCAAAGGGCACCTATTTAATCTAATAGTCTCTGGTCTGGAGATAAAAAGAAAAGAAAAAACCTTCAAACAATTCAACACCTGTTCAAATAGCACAAATAAAAATGCACACATATACGATTAAAACCTAAATGAATGCCTGCAGTAATAATACAATCAAGACAAGAAAAATACCAGGACATAATCAACCTAAAGAAAATCCAGCAAAATTTAATTCTCAAATAAACAGCTTCCCTAAGTACTGAAAGTAAACCATCTCCATAAAACAATTTTTGAGAAAGAAAAAATAATCATCGATTACCTTATTTTAAGCATAAGAGATCAGCATCAGAATGTACACCGCCCACATACATACATAGTTTTTCAGACAATTTAAGAGATAAAAGATGAGCCTAATACAATAAATATGCCTGTAGGTAAACATTCTCAGAAGATGATGTGAATTAATATTAGCTCCATATTTCTATTTTTTTTTCTCCACCTTTTAAAATTAATTTTTTTTTTTGGGGGGGGGGGGGGGGGGTAGAGAGACAAAAAAAAAAAAAAAAAAAAAATCCATTGTAATTAATAAATAGAATACTTGAAATGTCGTTTACAAAATATCAAACCAGTGTAATTTTACACAACTAAGTTATATGAGGAACAAAAGAAAAAAAACACACTAGTTTTGAAAGTCTGAGATTAAAAGAAGGAAAAGAAACAGCATTAAAAAAATTTAAGGGAAACTTCTTTCACTCCATGAAGAAGAGAGAAAAAAAATAAAATAAAATAAAAATCACCGTTTGCTGCAAAGTTAAAAATTTAATAACATGCAAATTTAAATCAATTTTTTTTCAATTGGAATACTTACATATGCGATACCATTTACACCTGAATTTACAAAACCCTGAAATAAAAAAGAAAATAGTTAATTTATAATACATGAGAAATAATACAAGTCATAAATCAATATTTACAAAAAACCATTACAATATGATAAAACAATCCTTTTCAGTGATGAGATGAGTGGAATATTTACTTAGATAAATCATGTAAATAAAAACTCAGTCATCACTGATAATGATAAAAATGTTTGATAGGAATGCTCAATATGTTGAACATATCAAATACTAAAGTCAATGCAAAATATATACAGATCTGATTTGTAGAAATACAGTAGTGATATTTATTATAACTGATGATTATCAATGAATGAGAAAGAATTAAAAGTGAAGTAAAGACAACAAAAATATCAATCATCATATTCTTAAAAATTATTTAATCATAAAATAGGTAAAATTCTTCCAACATTGTTTTAAATGAAGATGATTGAAAATATACAAAATTGTATTCAAAGAAGGAGGA
This sequence comes from Acanthosepion lycidas, assembly GCA_963932145.1. Lineage (NCBI taxonomy): Eukaryota > Metazoa > Mollusca > Cephalopoda > Sepiida > Sepiidae > Acanthosepion > Acanthosepion lycidas. Next base: position 21,268,135 of record OZ010586.1, on the reverse strand, counting down.
GTTTTCTACCATCATTCTATCAATTATAAGCCCTGGAGTTAGATTACTGCATAGATCTCAAAATAAACAAAAACATTTTCTATAGATTTACAAATGTAACTTACAAAACTTTTTTTTATCTATTTTTAAAAGTTCATACGTATAATCCAAATTATCAAGTTGAACTGAAAATAAATATGCAAAAGCTTATACAAATATTGATTTAATACCAACAATACTGCTTTTTAGCCCACAAGATACACCTAGAGAAAAAGTTAACGAGGATATTGAGATCATTTAACATTTTGAGTCTAACAAAAAAGTGGACTGTCAAATTACTTATACATTCTCTCTCTCTCACACACAAACACACATTCCATGTTCAGCTAAATTTAAGAGCCAACACAAAATCTCCCAACCCATTGTACAAAGAGGTACTGAAAAGTTTACAAGACTCCAACCAAGATGTAACTCTTAATGTTTGTCATTTGATCAGAGTTTGGGAAGTAGGTCACACTGATCACACTATGAATTTAAAGAAAAATATTTCAAAAAGCATTTTGTGGTTAGAAAAAAAAAAATACCCATTATTGTTATTTACTAATAAAATTACTGAAATTAACTGAAAAGGCCATTTACAAATTGAGAGAATATAGAACTGGAAAGTAGATGAAGTTTGCAGCAATAAGAACATATACATCAATAAAAAGTTCAGATACAGCTAATTCCATACAACCTGATATTATAAAAACATTCCCTTATCAATGATCTAAGTTTATACAAAGAAGCATATGTTAAATACAGTTTTGTGTTCCTCTGAAAACTAATGATGGGCAACAGTGAGTCTCATCTATGATAGCTTTGCATATTTTAAATATTATTGCTCACTAAAAATAAATTTGAACAAATTTTTTATTCTTAATTTAATAAATGAAAATTATTTTTCAGTATAAAAAAAATTACAATGTATTTGATAGCCGTCTACAACTAACAAATATATTAAGATTTTTTTTTTTTTTTTCATCTATTACAGGGGTTTTATTTTCATTAGAAATATTGAGATCATTTCGCACATCAACTACTCAAACATGAGTTACCATAAAATTAATGTAATTAGCTAACAAATATGTAAGAGTTCAGTTCATTAAAGAAAAAAAATGTAACCAGTTATGAAAAATGCTTTATCAAAAAACTATTTTCATTTATCAATAACCTTAAAATAGATTCTGGGTAATGTTTTTCAAAATAGGTTTACAGATCAGGAAGGGCAAAGAGAGCCAACATTAGTTTTATTGGAAAAAAATTATAGGAAAATAAAAATTTAGTTATTGATTTTTATTGAATGACAACAATTCTAAATTAAAAACAAACTTAATAATTAAGCTCTATTTCAATATCAATCATTAATTGAACATAAAATATAGCTCCTATAAACATACACCAACTGAAATATCCAGAGATATAAAAATGATAAAATATTTGATGCCAATTATTTGGAAGCCAAATATTAAGTGATATTCAAACTAGTATTGAAATGGGACCAAAACAGATGCTGTGGAAAGTCACTTAGCTTCTAGAATATGTAAGTAGGCAAAGTTGTTAAGCATAAGTTTTAATATCAAGAGGTTCTTTATTTCATTTGCCAATAATTATTTCATACTATTGTTCAATCTAAAGCATTTGATTTTATTACAGAGGGGACAATCCCAAGTACAAATCCAATATAGAGATTTTAAGACTCACCATATTAAAACTAGGCTACATCATGCCAAAATTCTGTATTAAGAGTTGTTTCCCTTAAGAATAGCTCTAGTCAGAAAAATATCCTTTTAGTGCTTCACAATTAAGCCCTTATTCTTTCAGCTAAAAGTGAAAATGATTTTCCCAAGTTTACACAGCATTTAGGTGACAAAGTATATTACGGTCACCTTTAGATTAAAAAAAAAAAAAAAAAAAAAAAAAAGTTGAATAGAAATTGAATATCATAATTACATAATAAAAAATAAAAAAAATTAATATTTAAAATATTACAATGATTTTACAAGTCTTATATGATATATTCATTAAAAAAATTGAAGATTTTATTGTAAGAATAAGAGAATAAAAAAATAAACAGGCATTTATTGTGAAAACTAGGAATACTACCACCATTATTCACACATCTTACAGAATAAAAAAAAATAAAAAATAATCAAATGATTAACTGATGAAGAGATATTTTGATTCTATATAAAACACTTTTGCATGAATCAAATTAAATTCTACCACAAAATGCACTGACAAAATTTTAAGAGACAAACTAACTGCAATAAAGTACAAAGATAGCATTCCTCTGATGGAAAGCATTTGAAAATAAAATTACATTATCAATTCATACATAATTATATAGACAATGATAATTTTCTGAACTGTAGAAAGATCTGTTTGTGCCATAATGGAAAATGGTTTGTACAAGGTCTCCAGATACTGAAATGTTCTTATATTAACACAAGTCAATTATCAAAACTTAAATTGTTTTTACAAAATAAACAGCAATAACTCAAAATATCTCTAAGAATGGTATCTGTTGTTAATAACCTAACCAGGTTTGGCCACCAAGTTTATTATTGTTACTACTAGGAGTATTTAGTTTGAACTCACTTTATTCACTTGATTCTATTGTGACAGCTGTCATTAGCATGTATATAAAATATAACTTTCAAAACCAGCATCTTTTTGCTTATTGATTCTAATATTAGAGAAGAAAATTTTTCAGTTCAAGTTCCCCATATGAATGATCACAAGTCAAAAGTGGTTTGTAATGTTCTATGTCAGAGATCTTTCATTGAATATTGTTCCATGGTTGGATAGATCTGAGGAAGTTTATGCCAATCAAATAAACATTACTTGAGAATAATATAAACATTATACATTGTGATGCAGAAGATAGCCAACCCATTTAAAACAACCACATCAAATAGTGAAAAACATTTGTGCCAGCCTGGTTATATTACCCACTGATGTGTGCCCCCCTCTCTCTCACCCATACAGTGTGTGTGTGTGTGTGTGTGTGTGTGTGTGTGTGTGTGTTGTGTGAAATAAACCAACATTTGAGAATTTCCATGAAATGCAAAAGATCCTGGAGCAAGTGAAATGAACCAGCATTAACAATATGCAAGGCTGAGTTTCATTCAAATAAGGTAACCCTATGTTGTGAGTGGAAGGGAGTTCTTACAGAGAAACAAACACTTCAAACTAGTACTGCTTCCAATTTGATGAACTGAAGACAATAAACAAAATGCATATATCCAGAATTAATTAAGAGAAGGAACATAAGATTTCATTAAAAGGACAAGACTACAGGCTTCACTTATCAGCCATATTCTCCTAGATACCACATCATCTAGTCCTTCTAAATTTTAAGAAAAGTCTTTAGAAAACAGCAAAAAGGCACCTAGAGTAAATCTTTGCTGAGAAAAATACAAAGTTGTGGGAGGGGAGGTGTAAAAAAAAAAAAAGAAAAAAGTTTAAATTTAATGAACTGAATCAGTTTTTTTCTTTTTTACATTATCCAACAGAAACAGCCCCCTCTCCCCGGGTTTGGCAATTAGTATAAAAATATCCAATTTGCTACTATTTTAAAAGAGTGAATTGTTTGTTATATTTCAGTTAAATTTCAATTGAATTACTATATAACTGATTATCATAAGTTTACAATTTATTGTCTATCTTGAATATATATGGCAAATATCTTAATCAAATTTCTTTAATTTGTGATACTTTTATTTCTTTGTATTCAATTTTAATATATGTAATATTAAAAGAAAAAGTAAACTTAATAGAAAAAGATTCTGAACAATTTATATTACTTTTTTTTTTTTTTTTTTTTTTTCATACAGAAAAAAAAAGTTAAATATTTAAGTCCTTTTTAAACTATTACCCACGTAATTACATTGAGTAATAAAATAATTAAAAAAAATTGTTGCTAGCAAGTAAAGTTAAGAGAAAATCAGTTGAAATTTCTCAGCATGCAACAGCTACCAACCAAGAGACAACAGAATAAGTGTCTTGACTTGAGTCTGGTAGAAGCAGCAACTGCCGATTTTTAATGTAGCAATGGCTGATACGAATCAATAGCTAAACCCAGATCGATAACTAAGTGAAGCAGAGCTCGCTTGGTCTCACCAGCTGCTAGCAGGCAGTTGAAGCTGCTGCACCCTCACATTAAAGGAAGGAAAGAAAGAAGCAAGCGTCCTCCTCCTCTTTACCTACCTATCTTACCTAAAACTAAAGCTGCCTGCTTTATGCTGCTGCTACTACCGCAGCTAGAATCTGACAAATAGCTTGCTTGTTAGCTAGCTCCTTGCCTTTACCATATCATCATCTTCCTCCTGCTCCTCCTCCTACCACTACTACCTGCTTCCTTGCCTATCAGGTCAATTCAATACTTTACTCATTCTCCCACTCCCACCTCGACACATACACAGTGAACCACTGGATTATCAAACTATCTGTAACAATTGCTCTGATGTGATGTGAGTTTAACTTCTAATGAAGAGACACGGGAAGAAAATTAAAAAAAATGATGAAGGGTAAAAGCTAGGTGCAGCTTTTCACTTCACTAAATACACAGTAGCAGCAGCGCCAGAAACTTAGACAGTTACTCAGACAACACTTGCTAGAATGGCAGGCTGGCACTCGGCTGCTCAGTACGACCAACCAACCCAGAAAAATAAATCTCCACAAGGGAGGATGAGGTGGAAGATGCAAACAAGAAAAAAGTGTGTGTGTGTGTGTGTGTGTGTGTATATTTTACTTCAACAAAGCAGAAAGACAAAAGAATAGGACTGAATTGAAGAAATATTCCAAGAACATTTTTGATGTCACAACCAAAATTGCCCAGAATTTCTTTATAGAGCTTTCCGACTTCAGTGCAAAAGATTTGCCTTAAAAGTGCTTGCATTAAGGTATCATATTTTGCCAAAACAAATTTACAAATAGGAAACTTACAGAACAAAAAAGCAGTAGTCAGTATATATATATATATATATATATATATATATATATATACACACACACACTAATATTGATTCCAAGATTGAAAAACTTTTCAAAATAGAAAACAGGACAAATACGCCAGGAGAAACTATAAATATAATATAGAATAATTTACAAATTACTATTTTCAGAATATAGAACACAAATGTAAAAAAAAAAAAAAAAAAAAAAAAAAAGGTCTCTTTAAAAGATCAACGCAAAATTGAAACAAGTGTATGACGAGCAGAGAGATGACAATAGATATTGTATCTTGGTAGGAAAAAAAAAAAAAAAAAAAAAAAGGAAAGCTTATAGCATTACATCAGCATTTGAGATATAATCAAAGGCTACTTTTATTATATAGCTTTAAATAATGAAATAAAATCTGTATAAGATTAACAATGAATATGTGAAAAATAAAATACTTTAAATTGTACAAATTCATCACAGCCTATTTGAGTCTATTGTCACATGATGTGACAATATTTTTGTACTCATGCAAAATTAAACTAAGCTTAGTAAATAATTAGTAAAATTACTTTTTTTTATCAGCACTATGTTAAACATTGTTTCAGATTCATAAAGGTATCATTTTAACAAGTTCTTGTTCAGATGGGGTTTTTTTTTTTCACTGAATAAAAGAATGTTTCTCTCAAATAATTCTAGGTATCTCCTAAAATTTGCTAAAAT
>OZ010586.1:21179950-21259950 GCA_963932145.1 Acanthosepion lycidas | reverse complement strand
AACATTGTTTTTTTGATTCTAAGATTTATTCAAATTTGACTTAAAATTCAAAAAGTGACTCAAATAGTAGAAAATCTTTTACAATCAGGTAAATTAGTTGGAGTTGATAGCAAGGAAAAGAAAATATTACTTAAGAATCAATATCTAACGTGAGAGACAGACTCAAAATAGCCAAACCAAAAATTTGCACTAATGTTACTTATTTCATAGCTTCTGCATAAACAAAAGAAAAATCTAATACTTTATTCCTGTATAATCCACTATTTAAATATACTGAGAAAAAGTGATGTTAGAAAATGAAAGTGCTTACTTTATAATGAACTCACTAACCTTACAAAATCAAGCCTTCATTGAAACAAAATGATAGTGAATAGGAGGATTAGAAAAGTGTCCTTGACTCGGAGGTTCTTTCTGAAGAAGCAAAAAAATTCATTCAAACAAATATTGTTATCAATGAGACAATTCCAATGTAACAAACAGAGCATGGCCTGAATTAAAATGAAAAGTAATATCCAACAGGATAATACCAGATCCCATCCTTCTTTGGATGGAAAGTATAATTTATAACTTGACTAAGAAATTTGAACTCCTCGCTGCAACTTCAGATTAACATGCGTCTTCACAGAACTATTGACAAAAAAATTAAATCCCTAGAGAGCCCCCAAAGCAGCTCTTTGTAGGGAAAATAAATTAACTAGGAATAGAGGAAGGGAGAAAAAAAAAAAAAAAAAAAAGAAAAAGGTGAATATATTCCATAAATTTAGTGATGAAAATAAAATATCCTTATTTTTATTTAAAGGATCTAACAATGATTGATGCACACAATTCCAATCACTTATTTCAAGTCATATATACATAGGCCAATTTCAAGAAAAGAGTATATTTTGGTAATCACCTATTTTCTATTTTTCAAATGTAGAACAAAATAGGAATAATTGTTTAAAAAATAAAAAAAGGTTTACTCTCTACTTTGATCGTTGTAAATGTTTGATGAATGAAGATCTGTAAAAACATAGTCTTTATGATTCTACAGAACAAAATAAGCTAACAGTGAACTGAAAGAAATCGATCACTTGAAAGGATCAGGAAGAAAAATGACATGACCCTTTACAAAATTTTATATCATCCACACAACTAAAAATAGCTATATGTTTATCATGGAATTTTATAGATCACTATCAAACCTAAAAGACAAATTACCAAATTTAACATGCAAAGAACAAGCATAAAAACAGATTTTCAAAGATTTCCTGAATCTATAGAATTTAAAATAATGTGAGGAAAGTATACTAAGATATTTTATTGTTTAATGACCAAATCACTGGTCATATCAGCATTTACCAATTAATAAGTTTTCATAGTGCTGTCCTTACATCACAGAAAGTTTATCCATGACTTCAGAATACCCTCATAGTTTTCATCATTCCCCCCCTTTGCCAATCTTTTAAAGAGCAATTAAATGACCAATTATCAACCAACTGGTACAACTTTAGTCATATTACAACAAAGTATTGAATCAATATTGATCATTTTGATCCAATCTGAATTCAAAGAACTGCCATTTTAAAAAGGTAGGGAAAAGGAACTTTTGAATTTAGTATTGAACCAAATAAGATGAATTAAGACTATACTTAAATATTTTTTTCTTTAAATTTCACAAGCTTTCAGTTGAAAATAAATTAATTTCATGAATTTTAACAATAAAGCACATGATAATCATTTTATACAACAGTTTTAAAATGTAAAACTGATAAAGAATAACTGCTATTGCATAGAGTTCATTGATTAGTTCTGTTGTTTTATTCCTTTTCAATACAATATATAATTTAAAGTAATTTTATTTTTTTAGTATAAACCAGTAATTTCTGGGTTGAGGAGTTATTATTTAAATTATATTTGAACTAATTGTGCTACTCTTCAGGTGTGTGCTGATCCAGGTAACATACTTAGAATTTCAAAACAAACCCTGGGACAATAGTTTTAGACTAATTGGAAAGAAAGCAAGCAATAAATGAGTGGTACTAAAAAGTGAGCATGATATCCATAAATATGGACAGTGGAACAAAAACACTTTATTCCTGTAGACTAAATAAAAGGTTCAGTATGAAATTCCACAAAAGTTACTCAGATTAAACACCTGAAGATCACAAGGCACAATCAAAATGCTGAGATCACAAAATATGACAATATCAGTCTGAATGTAAATATATAAACCTGTAGATGTTGTAGAAATGAACCTAGAGCTTTCTACTGATGGTGATAAGTAAATATCAGAGTGTATGTGTTTTTTAAAATCAGAACATACAATCCAGACAATTTTTGGCAATTGGAAATGTTCATGAAAGTAGATTTGTCTAGAAATATATCTGATAATGCATTCGCCATTTATGGCTTGATCAGATCTGAAAAGCAAAAGCAAAAGCAAAAAGTGAAAATGTGTGTACGTGTATGTTTAAAAAAATGAAATCTTATTTTTCCCCAAGCTGGCATTTCTCATGACTAACCCTGCTTTCATGGACGTTTCCAATTCTCATATCTCTTTGTGCTTTGCATATGCTTTTTATCTTAATCTACCATGGTACCCAATATAAAAGCATTGATAAGACAATTTTACAAAATGATTCAAAAAAAAAAAAAAAAAAAAAAAAAAAAACCAAACCCCCTCCCCAAAAAACAACATTTGTGCTAATGGGCAAATTCTGTGTCTAGAAATACAAACAATACACTAATATTTAGCAAATGCTGTAAACTTTATCTGAAACAGTACAGATTAATCTCTTCATTATGTACCATGTCCCTTCAGGATCTACAGCAATCAGGGTTCTCTAGATATTAAATAAAAAGGCAAGATCTAAACTAAGCACTGTTATGACAGTTTGCAGGATAGTGGAGTGGTTTCCTGTTGCTTGTTGGTTTTAAATTTTCATTAACTCTTCTAGACTGGTTTTTTCTACACCAAGGTTATTTAATCCATAGCTTGAAGTGGCTGATTCATGACTTTCCCCAAAGGCATTTATACAAAATTAACTTAACAGCCTTGGCTGAAACTTGAACTGTGCCTGCTGACTCCCTTTTTCTGTCAAAATAACCATTATGCCATTTCCATGTACTTAGGAATTATTACAGCATTTTAAATGTTGATGAATGTTAGTTCTGGTTTCATACAAATCAGTAACATAAATGTCCAATAAAACTCTTATAAACAAAGGATATTGTGTTGGGAGAGATATATAACAAAATCTCTGGCACTAATGTTATTTTTCATAAGAAAACCCAGCTAGCTAAAAAGTAATTAATTTTTGACTGGCAGCAGATAAGCAATTTTCTTCTAAATTGAACTGGCCAATTTAAATGAATGTTATACACAGTTTAAGTTATGTGCATCAAGTTTAATTAGTTTTAATAAGCAAAGTATTTGAAACCAGCGAAGCAAGAGGCAGTTTCTTATATATTTTATTAACAATATTTTTTTAAGCTTTCACTTCAGTTTTTTTTCTCTTTTTATTATGAAGAGTTGCAAATACTTATTTTAGGATTGCAAAACAATTTCAAATTCTAAACCTTCAACATATCAAATTATTCTGATAATCCATTAACTTCTAAAATTACTAATAAAGCTCAACTGTAGCAACATTTTGAAATGTCAAGACAAAGTATCTTAAAAACAATTTTAATACTGATTAGGAATCAAAATTTCTTAGAATGAGTATTGCCATTTTTTTTTTTTTCAAACCAACTCTAGAAGATGCAAAAATAGGCCCTATGACAGTTTTTAAAATGACTATTTTATCAATATTGTCCATTATTTTTCTTTTTATACATTTATGCAAAATTATGTAAACAAAACATTTCTCAGCAACATATCAATATATATGACGATTTATATTAGGTATCTCCACTAATTTGGTATACCTAAGGTTTAAATGAATTTTCATAAATCAAAAATCTTTATTGAAGTTTTCATTTTAGCTTTAAAGTTTAAAAGATTAAATTTACTATTTCCAGTAAGAAAATACTCTGTAGTGTAATTCAAATAGAAATTCTATTGGTTAGAGTCTATTTCATTTTTTTGGGGGGAGGGGGGTTAAAATAGCCAATTCATGCACTTTTTAGCCATCTGTCATCGCAATTAATTTTTCTTTATTAAAAAAATCTTCTAAAAATAAAATATACTTTTCTGAAAACTTTGAGGAATATTAGCCGATTTAAAGCATAATTAATCTGATTTGAAAGAAATATTTACTTTAAGTTGAAAATAATAGAAATGGATTTAAAAAAAAAACAAAAAAAAAACAAACAGTAGCAGATGATTAAGTGCTTGTCAAGACTCAAATCACTCAAGTGATTTACAAGGAGTTGACAGTTTTATTATTGTTCTAAGGAGACTTTATCTGTTAAAACATAATTTAAGAAAATGACAAGTGAACGATTTTTATATAATTCTAAAGTACTCAATCTTAAAAATGTTGGAAATATTCACTGTAATCTAATCACAGGAATGTTGATTTTAAATTTACTATCATGATCAATCTTATTTTTATATAATGTCATGTTCATCTATACTTTCAAAATGAGCACGTTTATACACATTAATAATAATAAAAAAAAAAAAAAAAGTGTGATGATTTGTATTAAGCTTTTTAATTTTCACTTAGTAAACAGTCTTCACTTAATAACCTAACCGAGGACAGAGTTTGAAATAATTTTTACAACATTTTTGAAACTTTATAAATGATTATAATTAAAAATAAATAAATAAAAAAGATAAAAACAATTCTTGTAAAAATTTATTATTCATCAAAAAAAGTTTTGTTTTTTTCTTCAGATTATAATGTCCTAATAAAGCAATTAAAAGCTTATCTAATTAAATCGTTAGATATTTTATTGCAATTTTTATTTTACTATTCAGAGCAGATCTTCAAAAAGGAGCAATAGTTTGAAGAAAAAAAAAAAGATTAGATTCTCCAGGAGTTCTGCTTTTAAGTAATAAAATAAAATTTGGAATATAGCATTTAATTTATAGAAATTACATTAAATTAAGAGTGTGTGTGTAGGGGGAAAACAGATGTAGCAAAAAAAAAAAAAAAAAAAAAAAAAAAAATAAGATTTTCTAAATCTAATAATCTAAAAAGTACATTCAATCATTTGTGAATAAGTCCTGAAAATTTCATCAATATCTAACAATTTGATTTTTGCAAGAATTTCCAAATTAATGTGTTATTTTAAGAAAAAAAAAAAAAAAAAAAAAAAAAAAAAAAAAAAAAAAATTTAACCCAAATTTCAAACATGTTAGAAAGGACTAAAGATTTTTTTTTTTTTTAAATAATTGAAAAATATTTAGTCTTCCCTCTTAATAAACATTTTGATTTTATTACGTTTTGTTTTGTTTTTGTATGGCATGCCCTTATTTCAATGAACTAGTGGAGGTAGTAAGCAACATGCAAATAGCAAGCTATTTAAAATTTACAGCTTGTAGATAATATTGAAGTTAATACATAAAAATTAATTTTGTAATTTTCAAGTCTTGCACTGCATATCATGCTTCTCTAATTTACCTGTTACTAAATGCAAATCACTAATCAGAATATGAAAAAATTGAAGAGAGATGACTAAGTTAGAATATAGAACAAAAAGTTAACATGATGCCATTCCATCCTTAACATATAGTATTTTGAACTGGCCAAAGAACCACCAGACTTAAAGAAAAAAAAAAAGTACAACCAAACTTATAAACAAAAAAGCAGTGTTAGAAAAAAAAAAAAAAAAAAAAGTTAAGATCTCAATTTTAAGTTAAAAGGGTAACTTCGTACCTTAAAAATCTTTATAATTTTCTATTCATCTGAAAAATGTGAATACTTTCCCTCATTTATTTTAACTGAATGAATGGCCTGATTATAAAGTTTTTAATAGTGTCATTAAGTAGACTAAGTGGTTAATGAATATTCATTAAATGCTGATAAGATGTCAGTATTTTTATTATTAAAAAGATAGTTACAAAGATTATAGTGATAAAGGTTCTTTTTATAGGATTACATATTTTTAGCTTCTCATTTCAATACCATTTTTAAGCAACAAACTCACCTGTTCACTTCCTAAAAATACAGCCAACCTTGCAGAGTCTTATTCTAGTTATATTTATTTTGTAAGATCTTAGATTCAAAGTCTATTCATCAGAGAACATGACCAGAAAGAGTGAAATGGTCAATGACATGGTAATATTTTAAGTTAAATCAACTGACAAATATCCATTCATGTAGAAATTAAAATATCAATGTTTTGGAAGTAACAGGCTAATATTACAAAATTTTCTCAACTTTTATTTTTTAATATAAACTTATCAAGTATAAAAAAAGAAAAACTTGTACATCACTAAAATCTTGCATATTTGGGTTTATCTAGGAGACAAAACACATACAGCATGTTAAAAATAAATTGCTATTTGCTTTTGTCTTAATTACAATAAAAACAAGCTTAAAAGAACAGTCTCCTCCTACCCCACACTAAAAGTAAAGTTTCAAGCATGACAGATTTTTTTTTTGATTTTTTTAAAATCGTTTTATTGAAATATGCTTGAGGAAGTAAAATTGTTGCTGGAAAATATATTAGGTAAATAATAAATCGTCACAATATTTCATAGTTACAACTGGATGGTTTGCTAACAAAAAGTTTCAGTAGGGCATGAACAATAAAAGATTAAAACATCACTTAATAACAATGGAGATTTCTAGGTTACAAGTTGATATTGTTTATATGCAACAAGAAAAACGTGTGCTTGTTTCTGTAATAAAGAGAGACATTTAATTGGTCCTTTGGAATTGATGGAGCTTAAATTGCTTTCTTTAGGATTTTAATTTCTTTAAGTGACTTACAGTAATATTGAGAAATGACTTATTTGAGTCAACTGGCTTTTTTCTTCTAAATTTTACCAAACTGTAAAGTAAAGCAGTTTTTAACAGTTTAAAAGTGAATTTCTTTGAATAAGTTTGGTAATTCTACTTTTGATTTTTAGTACTGACAACCATCATTTATTGATAAAGCAATCCTATTCACAAATACCAGATTAGATACTGCCATAACCCAAACAATGTTGATAGTTCAGGTTTAAAATACATTACAACCAGTACAAACATTAAATTTTAAAACAAAACAATACAAATTTATACTATCATTACCAAATTTAAATTCTTTTAAAATTATATATACTGACACTAATTCTGTTATTAACTGGAACCAGCCTTCTGTGCATTTATTTAGTAATTACAATATTATTTAATATGACAAATGAAATTCATTAAGATTTTATCCCAATAAATTAGTGGATTTGTTTGGATGAATTTCTCTTTAAAACTGTTGTACATGATCACTCAGATATTTTTCTATGACATCCACAGAGATTATATGCTCAATTTAAAAACTACTTCTATGCCAACATGTTTACACAATATAGATTACCAATATTAGATATTGAGACAAAATACTAATATAACTGCTAAACAGAATGCTAATGATTTTTTTTTATTCCCACTTTAAGGTTTATATTAAGGTTTTGTACTTTATGCAGTGCTGTAAAAGAGGCACAAGAAGCTAATGTTTATAATTTCTATCCTCAAATCAATTTAGAATGTAGTGTATGCATAACTCCATACTTATTTAAATTAATCAATATTGCTTATTCCAGGTTCTATTTAACAAACAGAAAGGAGTGTTAGTGAACTTTGTATCAAACTGAGTAACAAATTTTGGAACTTTAACTACAATTTCCCTTCTGTAACAATTATCTACAAATGATTATACAAATTAATATTAAAAAACAAACAAACATGCAAAACAAAATTTTAATCTCCCACTAAGAAAAATAGAAGTTTTTTTTTAATTTGTTTTTTATTTTTGACTTGGTCACATTGATAGTCAGGATCTACTTGGGAGCTTAACCCCAACAGGAATGACCCAAACTGTTTGCAGTTCAATGCCTAATGTCAAATTTATTAACAACAATCCATCAAAGAAAAAAATATCTACTCGACAAACCATTGCAATACAACCCAAAATAGCAAAAGAGAATAGTTAAATAACATGGTCAACAAATGCTCAGGACATTTTGATGACCAGTCAGTAAAAATGAATTGATATGGTATTATTCATATTAAAAAAAAAATAAAAATAAAAAATTTGAAAAAAGGCCCCAAACTATTAAAAACAGTTTCGTCATCAAAATGCTTGTTATTATTATAGAGGAAAGACCAAAGTATCTTTTTTGGTTAAAAATCTTTTTACAACAGAGGCGAACTAGGGTTTGTTTTATTTTGCGCTTTTTCTGAGGAAAACACATTGATTTGGAAAATCTTGCAAAATTCAAATAATTGTCTGATTTTAAATGAAACTTTCAGGACATATTCATATTATAAATTACTTTTTAAATTTTTATTTTTAGAAAATCTTGGTTATTTTTTTTTTTTTTTTTTTTTTTTTTTTTACATACATGTACCACTCACATAATTTCAAGAAATTAAATTTTTAAGTGAGGAATTTTTATTTTTTTTTTTTTTTATTAGTTAAAAAAAGGACTCTTTTGTAAAAATAGTTACCCCTTTCATCAAAAATCTGCTCTGAATTGTAAAATAAAAACTATGATATTTAATTAAAAAAGATGAATAAAAGAATGTAGAATTGATGAATTTAAAAATTTTTTTAAAAATTCTAATTATAATATAATAATTCAAAAATTGTTTAAAATTTTTCATTGCTTTCAAGACAGCAGTCTGGTGATATTGTTAAGTGAAAAGTAAATTTATGAATCAAAATTTGAAAAGCTCATAATTCATTTGAACCTGAATATTTTAAAAATATTTTTAAAATTAATTTTTAGTGAGAAAAAAAAAAAAAAGAAAAAAAAAAAAAAATCCTAATTTCTACCTATGGGAATCTATAGATGACAATCCTTAAAAGGGTCATGTGATTTTAAGTGTCATCTAACACACTGCAATTTTAATTCAGTTGTTTCATCATTAACGTCTTTGCAAATCATCCCTTCAAAATATCAAAAAAAAAAAAAAAAAAAAAAAAAAAGTTTTACTTTTCTTAATTGCTATTTCACTAAATATTTTTATTCTATGTATTTTTTGGGGGTGGGTGGGTCATGCTTCAATTAATTAATTTTTTGTTTAAGATAGTTAACTTAGAAATGAAATACAATTTCATAAAGCTTCTTAAAATCTTAACTAAAAGTCAATAAAATATTAAATAATTTCTGAAATTATGTTATTTTGTAAAAATTACTAGGTAGTTAAAAATGAATAAATAATGTGTTCACTTAGACTTATGTCATTCCTAGTCATCCACGAGAGCTGTCATCAACTTAAGCCTATCTCCATAAATCAAAGAAATAGGAAACCATCGTTAAGAAATGCTTGTATATATTTTATGCTATAAGTAATATTTATTTCAAATCAGATTAATTTAACTTTAAATTTTCTAACTTTACTCAAATAACGTACAACAAATCTTTAATTTTTGAAGAATTTAAAACCCAATAAATGTTTACGAATTTCTTAAAAATTAAGAAAATTAGAGAAGAGAAAAAAAAAAAAAAAAAAAAAAAAAAAAAAAGAAAGAAAAAATATTGAGCAATTATTGCAATCTATATAATTTCTATCACCAGAATATTTTACTTGAAATAATAAATTTAATCCTTTAGCTTTCAATTAAAACTAAAATTAAATCTTCAAAAATGCCTTTTCATTTTAAAAATTTAATTTTAAAACTTAGATATCGGAATTTCAGTGGAGGTACCTAAATAAATTCAAATAAAAATTAATCAAAAATGGAAAGATTTTTGATGGAAGAGGATGTGGATCATGCCAATATTCATGCATTATAGAATAAATGGTTATTAAGAACATTAACTGTAAAAATTAGAGATCATAAGAAAATTAAGCTTGTTGACTCAATTCACAATTCCTTGTTTGATTTATAAAAAATGCTCTTATGTCAAAGAACAATCTAGTGACAAATTAAAACGGCAATAATATTAATTTGTTGATATCAGATACAGTAACGGGTTTTTAATTACTCCAAAATTAAAAGTCTAAAAACTTCAGTTTTTAACCAATTTCGTCATTTTCCACGTTTCAACTTCGTACAGTCAAACATCTATCCCTGTACCAAATACACAAGAATTAGATTCAGTTTATCAAAACCAATTAAACAGCTCCATCCTACCTCATTTAATTTCTGACAAATTTTCCACCCTTCAACACTTCATCTCAAACTTTTTGAAGATTTTTTCCTGTCACATATCAAAAGCCCATTTAAAATTTTTATAAAGAAATTCTTAAAATGAAGAAGTCAACCTACAAGCACCTTATGAAACATTCATTTCCTCTTTAAAAATAAAAATAAATAAAAAATGCATTTTTCATAGTTTACAACAGAAATGCCATTGACCAAGCCCCATCCCTTTCTCTTTAAAAACAACCTATGCATGATGCACAACTGGACAAGAGCATTTCTTTGCAAGAAATCAAACTTTAGACTCAAAGCAGAAATCTAAACGGAAACAAATTCTTTGAAATTAAAAAATTGGTGATTCATTTTAACTAAATAAATTAAAAATTTTTGCCATTTGAATATTATTTCATCCTTAACAGCATCACAGATGTCAGGGATGAGAGTTACCAAAAAGCAATAGTTAGAAAACTGTCAAATGCAAAACAGTTTTTCTGATAAAAATTCTATGCAATCATGTTTCAATACTTCTATTAGTTTTTAGTATATCAAAATAGTAAATTGAAGTTTTTCTTAAACTTTTAAAAGCATTTTATTACATGGATAACCAAGGGAAATAACTATGCACCATTTAACAACCAAAAATGCCATCTTAAAAATAGAAATGTGCAACAAGGTGAAAGAGAGAAAAATATACATCAGTAGAAAATTATACGACCTCCCAATATAAACGGTTTATTAGTTTAACAAATAAATTTTACAGTTCAACAAACTTAAAAATTTCTTAACCTAAATTGGCTTACAGCAAAGTTTTTAACTGATGTCCCAAAAGGTGGCACACATATCATGGTCACAAATGCAGATTTAAACTTGATGGTTAAATATGTTGGTTGGTGCTTAAAATCTCAAGAATTGCTTCTCTCGAGATAAATTCTCTTAAAAGATAAATACCCAACTCATCAAAACAGCTTAAAATTCATACGAAAACAGAATATGGTTCTCAGTTTTTAAATGTGCATTTTACACAATACACTGGTCAGAATTTTTTTTAATACATAAAGTCTACTGTTGTAAATAACAATAAAAGACTTTTTGCTAGTCAAAGAAAGAGACGAACACGAGTAAAGATAATATCATAAATGTTGTTGTATTCCGATAGCAAGTCAACAGTGCGTGCGTGCGTGTACACAGCAAGGCAAAGGAGGTGAAAGAAAGGCTGGGAGGGCATGAAGCTAAAGCCGCGACGGTTATTATTTACCCATTGGAAAGCAAAAAGGAAGAGGAGGGTGAGTAGCAAAAGTGCCTTGTTAACCTTGTGGTGGGAGGTAAGGCTCGCTTAGTCAGGGTTAGGGTGGTAGAGCTACTACTACATCAATATGTAAATGAGCTGTCACAAGGTCTGATCTATAAATCAGCAAACACAAGGTCAGGAGGAGGCCAGTTTGACTGACTGGGCAGCAGCAGCAGCAAATGTAACTGGGAAATAGACAACTACCACCCACCCTGCTTCGTCGTTCGGTTCTTTGTCAAGAAAAAAAAAAAAAAGTTGCTATGACTTAACTAGAAAGAGGCAGTATTACAAATGAATGAAGAAACTCCAAAAACATTTAACAGGAGCTTAAATATTACCTGTTATTGCACCTAATATTCCGAAACGAAATACACGGTGCAAACAAAATTAGATGAAAATTATTATTATTATTATTTTTTTAATTATACTACCAGCACCATACATACACACACATACATACATACATACACACACATACATACATACATACATTTGAATGGCTTCTTAAGAGTTTTTTGTGTGTTGCTCACCCATCTTATCGAATAGGCCATGCCAATTGATGTCACTAAATCCCTCCCTGAAAACAAACTTGTGTACTTGTATCAGTGAATGCTTTTTTCGGTTAACGACCATTTAGTCATGAACACAAAGTGGTTAAGAAGTGAGCAATGTGCGAATTAAATGTACAGATGATCAAATAGTCATAGTAAAGAGCACATGGTCGGCTGGCTATTATCACAACCACAATGTCCAACCAACTTGTTTGGCTGCAGTACCTAAGTATTTTTTTCTTTATCCAAATCAAGTATAACAAATTAAAACCAATATGTTCCGAGGGGGGGGGGACTATAATCATCATTTAGAAATTCACATAATATCTACCTCAGTTGTTAGTTAACTAAATCTGTAATAAGAACCAACAGATCTAAATTATGGCTCTCTGTATGTAATTAGAAAAAAAATAAGGTTCTGATCAGAAATTGATAAACCAATATAATTCTATTTGGTTTACTGAAGTCTGCAAAAATTTTAAGTGATTAGCACAAATGTAAAATTTGTGAATAACCTTTTAATAAACAAAAAGTTCATATTTCAGTAGACAATTAAAAGATTTGATATTTGATGACTTGCAAAAGGCTGTAAACAGATTTAAAAAGTCATACAAAAATGAAACCATCTTGAAGCAGTGACAAAGCAAGATTTAGTTCAATAAATTCTTTTAAGATACATCACTGAATAGTGGGAATCAATCAACTTTATTTTAGTATAGTAATTATGTTAATTCCCTATATATCAAATGTTAGAAAAATAGTAATTTGAGCACAGATTTTGAGAAATCATGAACATGTTTCTTGCAAAGTAAATTTGATCTTTAATGGAAAAGATCTGATGAAGGAAAAAAAAAAAAAAAAAAAAACACCAAAAAAAAGAACAAAAAGTGTTCAAACTTTAGCTTAACAATCAAGGCTTAAATATATATATATATTTACAAATCTTTCATCAATTTATAGATTCTTTACTGAGCAACAAAGAATTTGATAAGCATTGATAGAAGTATCCAAGAATTACTTGGTAGCAAAGGGTCTAATGGACAGCAACCAAATTGACAGAACTGGTTACAATCAATTGCAATTTCTCAAGTGAACAATGATTGTTTAGGAAGACATTCCTCCTTAACGGATGCTACATTTTAGGAATTTTTATTTGGATATCAAATGTAAACAAACAAATCTTTGTGCCAAGTCAATGTCTGACTAAACAAAAATCTACAAAAATTTGTTAGTTTTAATACTGTTTAAGAAAGAATTGCTTCCATAAAAAGTATAATGAATATCTGAATCTTGGAAAGTTATTGTGTGACTTAGACAAGACACTAAATAAAAACCACAAATGCCAAGGCTTAATTTTAATAGCGTTTCTTAATTACTCAAGATATATTTTATGCATACGTCAATTTAAATGCCATAATTTAAATTAGCACTTGTTGAAAAGCAATTTACAATATAGGAACCTCCACTTTTTTGGCACCTATGGTTTAGAATGAATTTTTAAAAATGAAAAAGCATTCTTGAAGATTTCATTTTAGCTTTAACTGAAAGCTAAAGGATTAAATTTATTATTTCCAACAAGTTAAATATTCTAGTGTATTTCAGATAGAAATTAAAGAGATTGGAATGTCAAACATTTGCTTGATTTCTTAAAATTAAAGAAAATTCTAAACAAAATTATAAATTTTAAAACAATTAAAAAAAAAAAATTTCTTGCATGTTATTCGAGTAAAATTAGAAAATTTGAAGTTGAATTAATCTGATTTGAAATAAATCTTATAGCATAAAAAAAGTAATATACAATCATTTCATTTGGTCCTGTTTATCTGAGGTGATGACTGATGGACAATTGAGTGACAAAGCGATGACGGCTAGTATGGCTGACCAGAATTGACAAATTTATGAAGTGAAAAGCAGAATAGTGAAGGTGTTTATTAAACTTTTCAATTTTGGATTCGTAAATTTTGTTTCCACTTAATTACTATATCACATCCAGGAAATAGCTCAATACAGAATTTTACACAATTTTAAATTATTATAAATTATAATTAAAATTTAAAAAAAAAAAAAAAAAATTCTTGTAAAAATTTATTCATCAGAATACTGTCCTTAATAGAACTTACAAAAGACAAACGCTTTTCTAATTAAATAATTAGTTTTATTGCATTTATTATTTTACAATTCAGAGCAGATTTTCAGTTAGAATAGTGAAAGTTTGGAGGAAAAAAAAAAATTTAGATGATTTACATTCTCCAAGGAGCCCTACTTTTAATGAATAAAAAAAATTCAGGAAATAAAAAGGTATTTTGAGAAATTTCACAAAACTAAGTAGTTGTGTGGGGGACACATAATAAAAAAAAAAAAAAAAAATTCAAAAATAATTTCATTCATTTATGAATAAGTCCAATTATGATTTTTACAAGAATTTTCAAATCCGTATGTTTGCCAAGGAAAAGAAAAGACAAACAAAACAAAAACATGCAAAAAAAGTCAATGTAATTATCATGCCACCCGATGACGTAAAACAAAAGATATTTTAACCAAAATTTCGAACGTGTTAGAAAGAATTAAAGAATTTCCAAAAATACTTTGGCTTTTCATCCTAAAATAACAAACATTTTGACAATAAAACTTTATTTTTATTAAGTTTGTGGCCTTTTTCATTTCAAAAGAGCAGAGGTACCTAATTATAAATCACCTACTAAACATAAGCTACAAGTAGTTATCAACTTTGACAAATAGGGAACTCCCTTACTATGTGCCAATGTGCAATACCTTTAATTTGTTAATACACAGAAAATAAAAATGGAATAATGCCTTTTCTTTCTTTTTTTAATGAGACAATTATAAAATTATTATTAAAAAAAAAAAACAAAAACAAACAAACATCTGCACTGGGAAAAGTGTTTACTAGTAACTTGTTGCTTATCAGTGATTATCACCAGTTTCCCTCTAAAACAGAGACAAATGTTTTGCCTGTCAAAGAAATCATTTGAATTGCTGCCACCATCAGAATTTCATAGCCAACTAATGAGTACTGAGTACATATTAGTTCCAAATATTAAACACAGATTTCCTTACATTTTCTTAACTGCTAACAGAAAAAAAAAAAAAAAAAGTAATTTCGAGTTATTGAGGCATTGTGCATTAGTTAATGATTATTTATAACTGAAAACCACCATTTGAGTTTATAGACAGAAAAGGCACTAGCAAAAAAATTATAAAAATCCACAAATAACATTCATTTCAAATAAATTTCGTTTATTGTTTAAAATATTATTCCAATATGTTCAATAAATTCTGCATTAAAAAAATCTGTAAATATTTATGATTGAAAAAAATGGAGAAAATTTGACATTAATTATAAGCATAATGTATAAAAATTATGAATTTCTCTTGACTCACTGTTCCAATTAAGATTGTTAAAGTGGTGTGTATGGATATTTAGTGGATGTTTATCAATCACAAAAGAATTAGTTTTTTGTGATTGATAACATCCTCTAAATATCCATACACATCACTTTAACAATCTTAATTGGAACAGCGAGTCAAGAGAAATTCATAGCAGTTTTATATACAAATTATACAATAGCTGAATATTTCTTCAACTATACCAATTAAGTATTATTAAGAACTATTTTCAAAGCAAAATTTATCAGAAGTAAACAAACAATATTGCCTAACAAGAGACAGAAATTTTTTTTTAAAAATCCTTTGAATGAAACTACGTTTTCTGATCATTGATTTGCTCTAATAATTTAAAATAAAAAGTAATGCACATTTTGTTGGTGAGAAGGAACTTCTCACCAACAAAATGTGCATTACTTTTTTGCGAAGGGGAGGGAGGGAGGGGACTAAAGATAACTATATTTAACTAAATTTCCAAAACTGTAGTTGTGTCTACAAGAACTACTCGAGAAAAAGAATATAATCATATACAAGTATTTTAAAATTAAAAAAAAAAAAAAATCCTATTACTCAACAACACTTTAGTAAACTAAAGAACCATTTCATTCAATTCATTTATACAATAATTTTAATATTAAATTGGCGATTTCATTTAGCTAGCCTTTTTTTTAAAAAAAATAGGCAGACAACATCTGTAAAACTAAAACGAGATTATTCAATCAGAACAAATCAGTCAGTAAGTTTTGTTTGCATCTCTTGGTCATATAATTTACATCAACCGAAAAAGTCCCAAAAAATGAACATGAACTTCAATTACTGCAGATATAAGAAAAAAAAAAAAAAAAGTCCAAAAATATACTTTACCCTATGTACACAAAAAAAAAAAAGAAGGGGGTTTTCAACTCATCTTTTAACAGAAGTACAAGATATAATTTTAAGAAGACCAGCACTAATAACAAAGAGAAAAATTCAAGAAGCTAAAACGAACCTTCAGAGAATAAGAAAAGTTGAAATGCAGTGTGAGCACAATAATGGACAAATCTCATAATTTTGTCTCTTATGTTACTTGTTACTAAAAGCAGCATTTGAATAACGAGAAAGAAAACTTGTAGCAAACACAACAAAGTCATCCTATGAGAATAGGACAGTTCTTTGTATAACAATGTAATGAGTTTTTGTTTGGAAGCTGAAAAAAAAAAAAAAAAAAAAAAAAAAAAACAGCATTTAATATATATTTTTTAAAATAATAAAAAAGCTGAAATTTCAACAGTTCCTTCCAACATAAAATATTATTAGACCAAATATGCTTCCAGTGAAAAGCAGCAATCCAAATAAACCCTAAAATAATTGTAAGTCATCATTCAAACCTAGTGATAAATACTAGCAAAGTTACCTTATAGTGGCTCTATAGTAAAAAAAAAAAAAAAAATTCCTGTACTAACAAAAAAAAAATAAAAATTACAATCACTTTTCAGAACCCAATATTTACTACATGCCAAAAATTACGTGTACATTTTACTCACATCCTCAGAAAAAAAAAAAAAACAAAAAAACACCATCATCAAAATACAAGCGGAAATTGTCATAGTTATAACTTATAGTCTAATTATCGTGAATTCATTTTGTTGTGAATAGCCATTTTTTAAAAAATGTCCATTCTCCAAGCTAAAACTCGTAAATTCAAAATTTTAAGTTCCACCTGGACAAAAAGAATATAAATAATTAAAATAAATTATCCATACTTGATTAATCAACATTTCATACTGAAATGTGTAAATCTTAGATTGAACCATAAAAAAAAAAAAAAAAGTTATGGATGAATGATTAAACGAAGACAGGTTTCAATGTTTTTGCTTTTTTATTTTATTGTTAACTTATGTGAAAAAAATATATTCCTTCAGGAATTCAAAATATTTTAACCCTTCAATATTTTACAGCCGAAACATTCACCCAATAATCCTAATGTTAAAAATGTATGTAAATATACAACTATGAGTTTTCTAAAATCTAAAATGCTCATCACATCATCTAGAAAAAAAACTTAGAATTTCATTTTTCTCTCCAACAAAATCTGTATAGAATTTTCTAAAAGGTAAACAAAAGCAAACCGCTAAGTGGAATGGATATATAAACTAATTATTAGTTTATATTCATTCCACTTAGAATAATACTTATATAATAATAATAACTAAATCTTTTTAGTTATATATTAGTTACTAATCATTAGTAACTAATGTATAACTAAAAAGATTTAGTTATCTAAAGACTGTGAGGGGAAGGGGAGAAAAACGGAGTATTATTCTAAAAAGTCTCGTCTCGTTCGAGCGTGTTTCTTCTTATCCTACTTCTTGTCCCTATTGAGGAAAACTGGCCTAATAAATCGACAGAATTAAGAAAACGACGACGACGACAGCCGCCACCACCACCATTACAATTGCTCGAGTGGTGGAAGGTAGTTTTGTGAAAGAGAAAGAGAGACAAGCGTGCTGCTGGTCTTGCTAGTTGAGCAACTTGCCAAGCAAGCCTATTCTATCTTTCCTCCCAAGCTTGGCTCAGTGCTGCTACTAAAAAGCCAGCCCAACTCAATCAGGCAGCAGGCCATGTGCCCCCATCTCCCCCTCCAGAAGGAAGGAGAGAGAGAGAGAGAGGAAAAAAAAAAAAAAAAAAAACTCCCATGAATGCTAACAAGAGAGAAGGAGGTCTCACTTAGGCATACCATAAATGAGTTCAGAGGTTGGTTGGTTGGTTGAGGAAGGCGAAGGGGAAAAGCAATGAATAAAGAGCATAAACACGTAGACACAATCTTGAGGAAACAAGAGACAAACAGTAAAAGTTTTTTTTTTTTTTTTTTGTTTAACTTAGCAATTTTATGTTAGATAGAATTTAAAGAATAAAAAAAGGCTTGTCTTAAGATTAAAACAGGTCCCCTCCTTATTATCCCAAAGTATTTGTGAAGTATAAAGTAAGGAAAGGCCCGAATGCACCTCAACGATTACACGTAAATTCTTGGTATTTCATATAAAGATTAAAAATTAAACATTTAGTAATGCAACTCCGTAGAAATAGAAATTTATAACTCTTATAATACACACAATTTAGACACGGAGGTAAGACTAAGAAAATTCTCCTCTAATGAAAATGAGTGCAGTTAATATGAAAATATTTTCTTCCCCCAGATAAATAAAATGACAGCATTGGGATAACAATATTAGAATTTAGATGGGGTATTATTAATGTTTTCTAATTCCTTGTGTATTTTGTTTGAGTAAATTAATTAGATGTATGCTTCAAGTGAATAATTCTAGCCTAATTTGACTGTAAAGAGGAGGAAGATTAAAAGATTTATTTCCTTATAAACTGAAGATGTTAAAGAGTCAAACAATGGAAGGGGGGGTCTTTAAAAAGTGAGAAATTCAACATTTCATTTAGGTTTAGAAAAACCTCTTTATATGTACATTCACGATGTTCTAATTAATATCTGAAATCTGCAGAGATATAATCTCTAAAGGATGCTTTGAAAGATTTCAGTCAACTGCATCCAGTAAATCCCAATAATAAGCAAATCATAAACACTTAATCGTTTGGCAGATATATCTTACTTAAAATATTGTACAAACTTCTTTAGAGAAAGCACCAAACAGTTCAGAAAAAGCATTTTCTTTGATTTAATAGCAATTCTAGTTCTGCTGTCAGAACTATTTTAAAAAACATTTGGGAAGAAAGTAAATTGAACCACAACCCAATTAAAACAAACCTGTAACAGAGTAGGAAATTAAATATTTATTTTGATATTCCAAAATGAACTGAGAAATTCACTGGTAAACCGCAATATATATTAGCACTTGATATTTCTATTTCTTAAAAGCATTCTAATGTGATTGAAGTGATGTTATTTCTTGAAAAAGATTCAACCAACTGTAATTCTTAAAGACAACAGACTTGTTTCTGTCATCTGAGAAAAACCAGAAAGCAAAATTGAAAATAAACCCATGTCAAAATGACAACTATTCAGACTAAGTCTAGGGACAAAGTCCCGTCAGATTAAAGAAAAGGAATTTTAATCATCTTTTTTTAAAAAATATTAATTAAGCTTTCAACATGCAAGTCATCAGTGTTTACAATCAGCATCTTAAAAAAATATTTTCAAAAGGTTTTGAAGATATTTTTTTAGCAATATTGGTAAAACCTTAATTTGAGAGAGAAAAAAAGTTTAAGGATGGTAATTTCAAGTACTAAAATTTTGTTTATTTACACAACACTTAGGTGACAGCTAATTCATCAAATTTGTCTCAAATTCTGTTAAACTTTTAGTAAACTTTAAATACAACTATATACTAAAAATTAAATTATAGGAAAAAGGTTTTTTTTGTCACTAATTAGACCATGACAATTTTAAAATATGTATACAAAAGATGAAAATACTGAATATAAATGTTAATTGAAGATGAAAGTCATTATTTATTTTACAGAATTCATCTTAAATCACAAAACTAAATACTCAGTAAACTGAATAAAAAAAATTTTTTTTTTTAGACTCGTGTATTAAATCCACATTCACATGGAAAAAAGTCGACAATCCTCATGAAAAAATGTTTTCATCATAAAGAGAAATATGTGCTGTGAAAATATAATATGGATTGATTCACTTAGAAATAATGACTCAATCAATAAGCAGAAAGTTTGGAAAATACAGAATATATAAACACTAAGCAAATGAAAATAAAATCTTGCTTTGCAGTTATTGGAGCAGTTTTCAATTGCTAGCTTCTCATATTCAAGAAATGAATAAGTAAAAAAAAAAAAAATTAATTTACACGAACCTATAGACACAATTTATGTCTATTATTTAATACATAACTATTTCATTTTTTTTGTGAAGATCTTTTTTTAAACTAAGTAAACTTTATTTTCTAAAATATAGACTTTATACGCCTCCACCCCCGCGAGGTAGATGCTCTTTCTTCAACCAGTAGAGGAATGAAGAATGCTGTGTGTATTATGAAGAAGGTTAAAACAACACTTATCCAATAGACATGCAAGTGAATTCTGGGTAATCAATAAAGAGACAGAAACAATAGCGAATACTAGAGTTCAGGGGGGCAATAGAAGAAAAAAGAAGTACTCATCTAAGAACCTTTTAGACTAATGCAACACTAGCAATCACTAACGAACAGCCTACTTCACCAACTAGCAAACCTATGTGAATTCGTAAAGCATCGAAATCAGTTTAAAAAAAAAAAAAAAAAAGTCTTGCTTAAAGAGAAAGAGATTTGGAGACAACGGAAGCTCTTTCCTAAGCGCTACCAAGCAGCAGCAGCAGCAGCATTGACTACGTTGAACATGACGTCACACGATTCACCCGCCTCTTCCTCCTCCCCCCTCCCTCATTCTCGTTTTGGATCCGTGCCATTTAGCAGCCTTCTACTTCTGTTATCGATTTTACTTGAGTCATCCTTCACATACCACAATGGAATCTGTCCACCAGCCCCCCCCCCACCATCACAACAAAACTAAGAATTATTTATCTGCCATGAAACAGTTCAAGTTATATGAAAATTACCACCATCCTTTCTACCATTGCTAACCATGAATTTTTCATACATAATCCATAGTAAATAAAAACAATCGTTGCTGGATAATACATTTCATTAAGTTTTAGCAGTTCTCAAAAAAGGAATGAAAAGCTATTTTGCTTCAATAACTGGTTCTCAAAACTTTTTCTGCACATGGATTTAGTTGTAAAATACAATATGAAAACAAAAATCCTCGAGGGTTACTGTAGCAGGAAAAGTCCTTTAACAAGCCAATATTCAATGAGAGAGGGGGAAGTTAAACAAACAAACAAAAACTAAACTTATCTTATAACTTGTCATTTCTTTAAATTATTAATGTTATAAATTTCTATCAAAATTTACTAAAATCTTTTCAGCCATCAGTTGTTTCCAAATTCAAATTTGGGAACCTTAAACAATGTAAGCAATCGTTTATCTCAGAAAAGGATCCAGTCAACAATTATAAAATACTTTGTTGTAAAAATAAATGCTCAAAAGAGAAAATCCCCAAATCAAATTGGCAAGGTTAAAAGTAGGTTATTTATGCAAATACAGAATCAATTAACTGCTCAAATATTAAAAGAAAAAAAAGAAAAGAAAAAGGCTTTTAATATGACTTCAAATAAAAACCTAAACAACGTTGTTCAAATATTTCACTATTATATGAAAAGAATCAGTAGAGAGAGACAGAGAAAGACATGTTTTATAAGACTTTAAAACAATTAAATAAACAATGTATTGCAAGAATCAAAATACTATTTCATAGTCTATAATTTTATTTTGATGAAATACTTGGCATCTATATTCAACAAATCTTAGATCAGAACTTAATTTCACTAAGGCAATAAGGGAAATATTTGAAAATTAAAATGAAAGGTTTTATGACAAAGTTCAGATATAAACACTAACAAAATGTAGATTGTAAAGTTCTTTATTTTTAGTTAATGTGATTGTGCTTGGGGAAATATTCTTTCCCGAGAAAAAAAAAAAAAACAAACTTACAAGAAAGATTATATGAGAAGTTTATCTGTCCCATTTATGCAAAATATTGCAAAATTTAAAGTAATTTGTAACAATAAAAACACTAAGAGTATGCAGACAAGATTAATAAGAAATAAGGTGTGTGTTGTGTTGAAAAAAAAGAAGAAGCCTAATTTACCACCTGCTTTTATAAAGGTGTGCCAAAAGAAAGAAAAATAATTACTAAGTGTAATAACTTTATTTTATAAGCATTTATTAAATTTCTGGTAATCAATATTAGCTCCCATAAAATTATTCAATCCCTTTTTAGTAAAAAAAAAAAAAAAAAAAAAAAAAAAGTTACTAGGGAGGATTAAACAATTTAAAGCAACATATTAAGTTAAACCTTTCTACAGTAATGTCAAATAAATCAACTTTTCAATATAAGGCAACCCCAAACGTCTTATAATTTGAAAACAATCTTGGCTTAATATTCATTTCACCTCTACAAATCTAACTACTCAAGTCAGACTTTCAGAAACTTCATTCAGATTAGATCTTCAACATTCAAAAATAGATGTAATCACCTGTAACCATTTAAAACAAAAGTGGTTTCAAATCTAAAGATTAAAAAAAAAAAAAAAAAAAAATCCAAATGTTGCCAAACTTTAACATTCCTCTTCTAACAAATAAATTGTTGAATTTTATAAATTTAAGATTTTTTAGAATCCTTTTAAATAAAAAACAAACTTGCTGAAAAGCCACAAGTTATGATTATAGTGTCACCCAGTACTGACCACCAGATAGAATGCTATTGAGAAAATAATTAAAATTCAATTTTGACATAAAAAACTGCATACTGCTGAAGATATTCATTAACAATTATCTTTACAAAATATCTAAATAAGCATGTGCATTGAAAAAAAACAAAAAAAACGTAAGCAGATCAAAATATGTAAACAAATATAACAAATTGATGTCATTTAATATTTGTGAATGAATTTAACAGTTTATAAAGTGAATAAAATGAGAACAAAGCCAAAAAACTTTCTATAGATTGCAATGTGAATACAAATTTGAGGGACAAAAATTATCCTTCACTGATGCTGAATGGCAACAAGAAATTTCTCCATAATCAAGCAAATAAATAAGAATTCCTTTTAGATTCATATCAATTCCACACAAATTCATCAAAAAGAAATTGTGTATAACTCGAATCAGATATTAAACACCTAAAATTTTAAGAAAATATTTGACATTGATATTGATGTAGAAAATGCAGCACCAAGATTGCCCCACCCCAACAAATACATAGCAAGCATGATTGTTTTTTTGTAGATTTTCTCGGCAACATTAAGTCAACAAAATATTTTTTTTTCTACAGGAGATACACTTCCAACAGACCTTATGGGCTTTGTAATGTTAACCTATCTCTTCAAATTCAAACTATCATCACATAATTGAGCACAACTCTTCCAACCTAACAATATAACCACTGAGCTATTTAACCCAAGTAAAACAGAAATCATGTATTTTGAATTGATGCTTGTTAACTCATTTTTATTTTTAACACTACTGTAATTAGCCAGATTCTAAATAGTTTACATATTTTACTAACATCATCAAGTGGTTAATCATTTTAAGGCTAACAATATATATATTTGGAGAAGGGTGGAGGTCAGATTAATTACAATGCAACAATGAAAGAAAGAAACAGAAATAAAAGAATTCTATCAAGAATTCAAGCCAAATATAAGTCAAGAGAAACAAAAAAACAACAGATTATTTAAGATATGTTATGAGAAACTACCTGACAAAAAGGATTTATAGAAATACAGAAAACACCAAGCTGTTCAAATGAAATGCATTCAAATAAAATGAAAGAAAAACGACATTTGTCAATAGAGGGAATTAAGAGAATACTCAAAAATTAAAATATTACAAGAAAAAGGGTTTTTCTTCTGACTAATTTTAGTTGTTGAATCATTCAAATACGAAATCTCAAATAAAACCATTTTCACTTTCACATAGAGAATTCTTCAAAACGAGTTTTTTGGTTCTTAAAAAAGTTTGGATTGTGATAATTTAGGGAATCAACTAAAAGATCGAATTCTATGGATGTTACAAAATTCCTAAGAATAGAGTAATTTCTAACAAGACTAAATTATAAAACTGCTAACCAATAAACATACAAAAATTTATATACCATAACAACCAAGTTTTTCTCTTGAACTTTCCTATGGGAATGAAAAACATACATGTGGTTTTAAAGACAAATCTTAAACAAGTGGTTGAGAGTACATATTATTAATTAATAAACATTTTCTAAGTAAAAGCTTAGAAAAGTTTACTTGAAAATTATGAGTGAATTAAGAATGAAGATAAATTCACTAAAGACATTTTTTTATACGAAATATAACAAAGTGAGACATTTTAAAAACCTTTCTTGTTGATTGCATTAATTGTAAAAAAATTTACAAAGATTTTTACATGAGAAAAAAAACAAACAAACAAAAATAAAAGTGGTAAATTAAATTTTAGTGTGTAAATTTTAAAAGGGAGGGGGTCAAATTAGGTTTAACTGTGGTCAGAATTTGTTGTAGTGTGAAGGAAAAAAAAAAAAACAAACAAAAGATCGACAAAGAATTTAAAGATGGGGTGGGAGACGAGAAGGGGGTCAGTTAGGAATAGGATTTTTAACCTTTTCCCTTCCCAGAAGTGAACAGGAGTGTAAATATTTAGTTATAAACGTGAAAATGACTTACATAATCGTGAAAAGCTTTTGCTTCACTAGAATGATCACATGTATCTCTCCTCTCTGGTGCTGCACAGTATAAATCCCAAAATACGCTGAAATAGAAACGGAAAAAAAAAAAAAAAAAAAAAAGACAGACAAAATAATGAGTTCCAAATTTGCCCGAATCGCCGCCATAGCGAAAAGGAGGGGAAGAGAAAGAAAGATACAGACAGAAGAAAACTAAAAAGGATTGGCTTTAAAACAATTTTTAAGAAAAACAAAAGATACGATAGAAAATGATGCAAGATCAAACATTTCTTCATTATTTTTTTTATCAAATACGAAATATAGATTGAAAACTCAGTTCGTATGAAGAATCGAAAGATGATTAAAACTCAACAATGCATCATCAAGGATGTGAAATAAGCGAGCCAAACGTTTCGTGTTGTCTTGCTTATTGTTGTTAGGAATTCAAAAAAAAAAAGATGGGTTTTTACTTCTTTCCATTCAGATTATTGCCACTGTTTAGATTTAAAATAATTATCAAATTAGATAGAATAGAAATGTGTTTTTGTTTTAGAATAAACGGAATAAATAAGAAAAAAAAACAAGAGAGTAGGTTGTCATTCATACGAGATAAAAATTGTTGTCCTGATTAGATTTGGGTCCGTTGATTTCGAGTTAAAAATTCAAACATGTCTTTTTAATCGAATAGACAAAACGAAAGGAGAGAAACATAGCAATAGTTATGAAAATATATCAATATATTTTACACAAATTACCTAAACGGATAAATTACATTAACAGACAAAAAATATCAGGTAAGAATGAAAGACATTTAAAGGCCATATTGGAAAAATGAATGAGCACGCAAGATATTTTTACAAAAAGAAAATTGAAATGTATGACAAATTATAGATGTAAATTTTATGTTTTCTTTTTGTGTGTATGGAAAATATAATTTGACAACACAACCCTGAATTGAAATATTTTAAAAACTTGTAAGGATGAGGGCGCCGACAAAAGAACAAGAGATCGTCCCATCTCTTTTGTTTAGGTTTTTTTTTCTCTTAAAAAGAAATATCTTACAAATTTAGTAGAAACAATGTAACATTGGAAAAAGGAAGGTTTTTCTCAAGTTTTAAGATTAAAGAGAAGCAAATCTGCATCGTTTAAGATTTAAGGGATTCTAATTTGATTCCCTGACAAATTATGAAAACAGAAAACATGAGCAATAAAACGACAATTTCAAATTTTCTATCAATCGAAAAAAATAAAATTAATTTATCAAAGGAAAAACTTTATCAAAAGTTTTCATATTTTTTTTTTTTTTATGGAAACAAAACTTGCTATAATCGAAAGGAAGAAAATAATTTATTTAACTAATTTTTATACAATAAAGATATTGGAGGAAAATACTTAACAAAAGGACAATGTTATAAACAACATTCTTTTGTTGTTGTTTATTTGGGAAGGGGGATTTTAAAACAATGCAAAAGTAAACATTCATCATCAATAAGGATGAGGCAAAAATCAAAATTTTCCAAATAAAAGATAAATTATCAGAAGCCCCCCCCATAAAATAGCCCCCCCCACCATTTTTTTTTTTAAGTTTAAAAAAAAAAAAAAAAAAAAAAAGCCATGTTTACATTTTGGCCTTATTTTTCTTTTAAATATATTAAGAAAAAAATCGTTGAAAATGTTATTTTTTTTTCTCTCCAATATTTTAAATTAAAAAAAAAAAAAAAAAAAAAAAAAAAAAAAGAACCAGGGTCTTTAACCACTACTCACCACCACCACGAATGTAAAAATCCCGGCGGTTCACCTAACGTAATATTTTTTTCCCATCGAATCTGAAAGGAAAACAAGTTACAATATATAAAAAAAAATGTCCAAAATATATAAATTTCAAAGAAAATGAGAAAAAAATGGTTCCAAAGTAATCTCTTATTGAGATAACAGACTGTGAAAACTGGGAACACGTGGACAAAATAAAACAAATTTATGAATCGAGTCAAAATATTTCCACAAAAACTGATTTTTTTTCCTCTCTTTACAAAATAAAAATACAATAGATTGTTATTATGATATACTTACCTCTGATAAAAACGTCTGTGCACTTTTCTGGGCTCCGACGTGTAACAAATATTCATACACATATAATGCTAATCTGGAGAAAAGAGACGAAAAAGGGGAAAAAATACAACAATTTTAAAAAATATATTTACAAAAAGAAATTGTTGGCTTGAAGCCAGGACACCAAATTGACATTTTACTTAATTGATTTAAATTTTAATAAACAATCTTTCTAGAGAAATGTTTATCTTTTTTTTTAATAGGACATTTTCGCAATCAAGTAAAAAAAGTAAAATAAGTCCTCGAACATCGAATAAAGAGGTTTTGAAAGAAAAATTCGTAGATCTATATTAATAAAGAGGGTCTTTTAACGATAGAATCAAGAAATTATAACTTTTTTTTTTTTTTAACTAAGTTTATTAAGGTTTTGTTTCAAATTTATCTACGAAGAAAGTAAATAGTGTACTGTAGTCAATAACAATTCAACAACAAGCCGGAAAAAAGGTGGCTATTTAACTACTAAGATTAAAAAACGGTAATATAAAAAATAAAATAGGTTTGGAAAGTAATATTTATTTACATTTTAGAAGTAAAATCGATGATTTAAAAATTGATTGTATTTTTATTTTTTTGTTAACGAACCGATCACAAATAAAAACAAAGAAAGCACAGATTTTTTATTTGGGAAATATTTTTTTTATTATTATAAATAAGTCATAATGTATTTCGAAAACCCCAAAGAAAACAAAAAGATGATTTTTTTTTTTAATAGTTTTTTACTTTTACTTCGTTGTTTTTTGTTGTTGTTATTGTTGTTTAAGTCGTCCTAAATATCAACAACATAAGAAATAATAGACGAATAGAAGTTCGTTATTGATAATTATTATTATTCTTTATTTATTATTAGATTTTTTGCTCCTCTGTGAAATATACATTATTTTAAGATTAAAACAAGTTATTTCAACCTAAGTGGGGAGAAATCACATTTTTCAGGCATTCAAGTTGGAATGTGTTCCCACCATGCCCAACAGAAAAGAAAGATCAATCGATTATATATATATATATATGAAAATAATAAAACTAGTGTAAAAAGATGTAATTTGTTATTGCTGTTTTAAGGTAGGTGGTATTAAAATAAAAAAATAAGGTAATAATTAGATTTTTTTAAAAAATAGTTTACTTTAACAATAAAAATAAGAATGGATATTTTTCTCTTAATTTTTATGTTCTATGTGTGTGTGTGTGCGCGCGCGCGTGTGTATTTTATATATATAGGTAGATAAGCAAGAAAAAAAAAAAAAAACAAAACAAAAATAATAAAGCAAAGAATCACTATATACTTACTTTTCTCTTGCCTGAGCGTCAGACGGCACTGTGGAGCCTTTCCCTTTGGCATACATGCTTGGAGCTGAAGTGTCACGGCACCTGTCAAGCCATCAAGGACGACACTGACCCCGTTGCCTTGCCAACGTCAAGGAGACCTGTCAAAAGCCAAGTTACCATTGGCTGGTTAATTATAGAAACTTTGGAGTACCTTAAAACAGTCCGACATCATGTGCGGACCACTACTACCACCACGACGAGCAGCAGCAGCAGCAACCGCCGCCATCACTACTAATACTAATATTGCAGCCGACATTATAGTTTCCTTGTCTTTAAATATTGCTTTTACTACCTTTCAGGGTGGCTATATATTTTTTCTTCTCTATTTCCATTGTATATTACAACACGGACTATTGAGTTTTGAAATAAAATAAATTTTTGTTCGGAAGCAAATGATTTTCTGTTATTTTTTTCCTTTAAGTTTAAACAAAGGAGATCAGAGAAAAAGAAAAAAATCATTACCTTAATTTTTTTGTTGTTGAACTCACAACTACAATCTTCCTTTGACGAATAATAGAAAGATACATTGAAAAAGAAATTAAAATTACTGTTAAAAGTCGTTTTATGATTTTATCAGTTTTTTTTCTCGCATTTAACGACTTGAAACTCCAGTTTAGGAATAACGGATATTCGCTTTATGGTAACTTGTAGTAGTAGTAGTAGTACTTAGTACGACTAAGTCGTTGGGCTTTTTTCCTTTCTTTTCTTTTTATTATTTCAATGTACGACTTTGACTGAATCCCGCCAGCTTTTGGTTCATAATAAAATAAATATTTCAATTCAATAAAAAAGAAATGTTTCCAGTTTTTATTTTTGTTGTTTATTAATCTTTGTATTTTTAAAATACGATTTTAGTTTGACGAGAAAATATTTAGAAATTGGCTTTATGTCTAATTTTTTTTCCAGTTATTTAAAAACCCTACACAAAAATGCGAGACATGGTCGTATGGTTACTCAACTGCTACTACTTTCTATTATTTAACAAAAATTAAAATGAATATTTTACAAATTAAAGGTTTAAATTCCGTTCAAGACATTAAAAAATAAGAGATAAACCACGACACCATTTTTAACGAAGACGATTATTACTATTATTATTTTTAGTAAAGTTTTTTTTAAATATCTCTATGTGCAACTTCAACTCGTATCGTTCGTTTAAAAATCTACGGCTTTATATTCAGGTAAAAACAAAAAAAAACAAAACTGTTTTTAAATTGATTCAGCTCTCTAGTAACAAATAATGATCCAACTATTTTAACTGCTACTTTTTCACTCAATGTTCTATTTTACTTTGACTCAGTCTTAAAGGATTTTTATAAATTTTATCCTCTCCATAAATTGATCTTATTCCTCTCATAATATATATATATATATATATATATATATATATATATATATATATATACATACATACATACACGGTGTGTTTTTAACTTAATTCTAACAGACGAATTGGTATTTTAGAGAGAATAAAATTATAATACCACTTTGTTACCTACTCTACTGAAATACTTGTTTGTGTTTTTTTTTTTTTAATAATTATTTTCCTTAAAGAATTTATTATTACTTGTAGTTGTATATTTATTTTGTCAAAAATTTTATTATCTCCCACATAAGAAAATAATTATTTTAAATTTAGTCTCACTCTTAGCTATGGCTACTACTAGTACAGCGACTTTTTCGCCTTCACACAACTTACTGACTCTTAGAAATAACGTATATAAAACAACATACAAGCTAAAAATTTGTTAGCATTTGGTATGATTATTGTGAGGAGAAAAGATTATTTAATTTCAATAAATTTATGAAACGCTTAATTTTTTTTTAATTATTTGCGAACAAATATTTTTAATAAACTCATTTAATAATTTATCTAAAAATAAAAACAAACTGGGGTTAGAAAAATTATTTAAATGATTACTATTATTACTACTTTTTTAAATTTATTTTTTAGACAACTCTCTAACTATATAGTAGTGACTTTCTTTGAAGAGGGGGCGAGTTCAGTATTTATTGTATGTCATTCATTTTATTTTTTATTTAAATATTGGTATTTATTTCCTAGTAAAGATTGTTTTTATTTAGTACTTTCTGGGTGGAGGGTACCATGGCTACAGCTAAGACTTTTTTTCTTTGAAATAGTTTCAAAACCAATTCATCCCCTTCTAACTATTTTTTTTTATTTGCTTGATTTATAAAAAAATGTAATAATTTTCTAATACAAAAAGTAAAGTTTAAATCACACTTTTTATTAAAAAAAAAAAACAAACGAAAAAAAGATTTTAGCATATTTTTAGATTATTTTTTTCTTATTTAAATTAAAAGAAAATACTGAATTAGTGAATTTTACTTTAAACTGTTAAATTCCCTCCTTTTGCAGTTTAATCCTTTTTGGTCTTAGAGACATTTATCTACAACTGCTACTGCATAAGATTTTCTTAAATTCCATTTTAAATATTTTATTTTTTAACAAATCACCTAAAATATTAATTTCTTTTATGTTTACTAAATTTATTCAACTGTATGGCAATTTTTGTTACATTTAGTGTATTCCTTTGTAAATGTTTTGTTTTGTTTTTTATTTTAGTAATTCCAACATCCTATTGAACCTGTTTTATAGGACAATGGCCTTCATGGAGTTAAATTATTTTTGCTAGTATGAATTAAGCTTTTAAATATAAAGTATAATTATTTTACAACTTTTTTTTTTGTTTATTCTGAATGATGCTTCTTATTAAATGTTAAACAATTTTTGAATACATTTCTTCTTTTTTCGTGCCTTTGAGCTTTCTTTAATTTATAAAGCAAATACAAGGCACCAACTAACATTTTTGAAGCTATGATTCAGTTTAACACACAGGAGGTCCTTAACTTAAGGACGAATGTTAAAGTTAACCCCCATTTTTGGTGGGGGGGAGGGGTAGTTCAATATCAATACTTAAAAAAGTTGCTGCAAAATTATATTGATTTGTGTCACGTGATCATTAAATTGATCAATTTATTTTCTTTAAACTCCAACAAACAACTGTTATTAAATAACATTGTCAAGTTAAATACTTTGTAATTTTCTCCTAAATTAAGATTTTTAAATTGTCGGAAAAGTTAACC
The DNA here is from genome assembly GCA_963932145.1 of Acanthosepion lycidas. Taxonomy (NCBI): domain Eukaryota; kingdom Metazoa; phylum Mollusca; class Cephalopoda; order Sepiida; family Sepiidae; genus Acanthosepion; species Acanthosepion lycidas. The sequence continues at coordinate 21,228,663 of OZ010586.1, read as the reverse complement.
CCACTACCATTGTCTAAGAAATAAAGATAAAATTTAAAAACTCCTTTTTTGCTGTATAAAAAAAAAAAAAAAAAAAAAAAAATTGAAATTTGAATTGTTTTTTTTTTCGAAACAGAATGAAAATTTTATTTATTTTATTATTTATTTATTGGGGGGGGGGGCTTTTGGTTTAGGATTTTTTTTTGTTAATACCGACCAATTATCTATGTATCATTTTTGCCTTTAAGTTAGTATTCAAATATAAAGGAATAAGTCATTTCTATACAGTTCTGTTTTTTTTGCTTAATTATTTTCTTCCAACGAAATATATTTTTCCTAATTTCTTTACACTATTATACATTTTTGTTCTTTCACTCCCCAAAATCCTTGTGTTTTCGGTCAGTGGATAGAGAGAAAAACTGAAAGGGGAGAGAGAGAGAGAGGAAAAAAAAAAAAGCAGCTCAAAATCGAAAAAAGAAAAAAAAAAACCTCTCGGCACTGACCTACATTCACAGCTCTCGGCTCAATACTTGATGGGGTGCCTTGAAACGGCAAGCGGTCGGAACCTTCCATAACAAACCAACAGGGGTGATCAACTTCCAACCAACATAGATCTCATCCGAAAAAACAACAATTTAACCCGACACTTCCCCCCTTGACTTCGAAAACATACATTAAAAAAAGCTGATCTATCGATTTTGGGTTGAGGTTATCTATCCGCGATCGGGTAACCCGTGCCCGGCTGACCCTGACCCACCCCGGAGGCCACGAGGGGTTTTCCTAACAAGACCGATCCATTTCGACATCTACGGAGTAATGGAGGCAGGTTCAATATCAGAAGAGGACTTCCTGAATTCCGCACACAGCTTCTTGACTTTGTCCACTGGTAATGTCGATATCTGGGAACTTAAAAAAGTACCTGTAAGTTTAACAATAACAACAAAAAAAAAAAAATAAATCTAAAATTATATATTTACGGTTCAGTCAAGCTGCGTTTGTGCGTGCGTGTATATATATATATATATATATATATATATATATATATATATATATATACATACACACACACACACGTTGCTGTGTGTATGCATTACACACATGTAATACTTGCGGTTTATTAAATAAAATGTAATTATTTGTTCATTGACACGTAAAAGAAAGCCTTATCAACACTCAACAGTGATTTACGATTAAATTTCAAAAATGAATTTTCTGATGTGCAAAGAAAAAAAAAAGGTCCTCTTCAGTACACTAAGTCACGTGATCTATCTTTCTCCAACTGACCAAAATGTACAGAAAAATAATCCTAAAGTAAAGTGTTTTCACTGCTTTTAATGAAATCTATCTTCAATATTAATTTTTTGCACTTAATGTTGAAGACAGGTTTGTTTTCGTTTTTCCAAGTGTAATTGCGATATGAGGTAGTGTAAAAACAAAATGTCGGTATTTCATGCTGATGTAGGTTGTGTGTGTGTGCGAGTTCAAATGTCGTTTACACTGACTGCAAAAAGCATTATTTACTTTTTTCTTAAAGGCATTTGATAATTTAAACCGTATACCTTATAAAAATTAAATAAAATTAACAACAATTCCTTTGAATGAAATGAAAGGAACTAAAAAAACATACATTTTTAAACTCACTGCAGGTGTTAGTATTCAAATCAAAGTAATTACACCTGATTTGATCAAACAGGTAAAAAAATCGACAATAATAATAATAAACAAACAATTTTATTTTAAAATATGATCAATTTATTTAAAGGTATACGATATATTAAAAAATAAGAAGATTCAACGTATTATTGAAATACAATACATAATTATTATAAAAACATTATAAAATTTATAAATACATAATTATTTTAAAAAAAGACATACTAATCAAAACGATTGATTCAACAAATTTTGTATCTTTTAAATAAAAACAATTAAAATGTTCATAATTTTATCTTGAAAACGGTTTCTTTTGTGAAAAATGTTTTAAAAATTATTAAATTTTCTTGTTTTAAAATTTATGGATTTAAAATTTAAATAATTGTAAAATGGGTAAAAACTGATATTTTCTTTCTCTTTTTTTTTTTAAATTTTTAAAGAAATGTTTTACTTACAAAAAAGGTTGCTCATATATTTTTTTAATCCGCTTGTTTGTTTTTGTTTCGTTTTTTTGTTTTTTTTTTTTGTAGCTAATAGACAAAAGATTAGAGAGAAACTTGTTATTATTTCCAACGTCCGTGGAAATAGTTAGAAAATAGAAGCATTTATGTGTGTATATTAGAAATATTGTCCTTTTTTCTCTTTTCTTTTTTTACTCTTCCGAATGAATATCCTTTTTCTTGGGACTTGTTCTTTGGCAAAAGCGAAAGATTCAAATTCTTGCTTCCTTCCACACTGGGCCGAATTGAGGAATGACTGTTCGTTTTTATCATTCCGTTAACATTTTTATTCCGTCATTCCGTGTCGATGATAATCATCTACTCCTCCCATTTCACTATGTTGTTTATTTTATTTCAGTGTTGGATTATTTTTACAATAATTATTTATTTTTTCTTTCATTATTAATTTAAATATAATGCGACAGTGTAAATAAATGAGGTATTCTTAAAGAAATTGCTTCAATTAATTTTTACGTAATGAATGTTTTAAAAAAACATCGTCATAAACCAAAGAATTATTAATCAACAAATTTCATTGCTTTTAGTTTTATTCTATAAAGTTAAACAATTTAAAAAACACAATAATAATAACAATTCTATCTATCTGTCTGTCTATTTTTCTATCTATCTGTCTGTCTATTTTTCTATCTATCTATCTGTCTGTCTATTTTTCTATCTATCTATCTATTTTTCTGTCTGTCTATCAATTTTCTATCTGTCTATCAATTTTCTATCAATCTTTCTTTCTATTTTTCTATCTATTATTAGTCTATCTCAACATTTCAAACAACCTTGTCTAGTGGGTGAAAAATGGTAATGTTCTCTGTGTTTGCTTTCAACATCATTGAGTTCAGGTAAGATACTCCGTGTTTGATTTGAGACCAAAACAAAATTATTTAGAATACAGCTTTCAAGGCAAGCCAGGAATGCCTACTCTTAGGAAGCTGGTGGTGCTACATGATCTTCTTGCTGTCACCAGCAGATTTTACAAATGAGTTGATATTTTTACTTCTGGAGAAAGATTATGTAAGCAAATTAGCATGCACTTTCCACTTTATCTATGTATGTAGATTTATATCAAACATGTAAGATGACAAGTCATTCAGATATTTACAAAATAAAGCATACAATTCCCAGGAGGCCATCCCTGCTGGCAGTAACTCTCCTTCGGGAGAGATCTTTGGTCATTACCCACCATCCCCAAAAGTTGAAGCGTCGAGGAGGCTTGGGCAATTTTGTGTGGCTGTTTTGAAATCCCACATTAAACAAAACCTTGTGTCACCTTTTGTGCAGTAGATGTTTGGACAAATCCCACTAGATAAAGCAAAATGATTTTCCTTCATCTTTTTACTTGTTCATCAAATATCTAATCAATATTTCTAAATATCTAAGTACATAAAGTCATTCTAAAAACAAGCTTATGTAAAATATTTCCTTAAGTTATGAGCGTATGACCACATCACATTGAAACACCAGTTCCCATATGATCACTGAAGTTAAGCAACATCAACCTGGTCAGTACCTAGATGGGTGACTGCTTGGGAATACCAGGTGCTGTAAGCTTGGATGTGCAAGTGGTGTAATGGAAAATCGTTCGGAATTGTTACCAGAGAGCTGATTTCCAATTCCAGCTGGATATGTTATACTCACTCATACGCAAACAACCGTGGGAAAGGTATGAATTCACCTCTTCTCCCCTTAGCTATGGATTAATTAGTAAAACTTGTATCACCTCTTTCCTTTCAAATAAAATCACATACAAAATATTTAGATTTCTGCATTAAAAAACCCATATAGGTTTATATGCCACTAAACTAAGAAACAATAAAAACAATTATGTTATAGGTGATGGTCAACTTTACCATAGTGCAGTGGTTAACAAGCTAGTTGAACTGACGTTAATATTATCGCTGTACAGACTAATAAGAACTAAAAGGCTAAATCTCTTATCTATAAAAATTATTGTTTTTTCATTTTTGGACTTAACCGTTTGAGCCCCTGTGTTCCTGGACAATTTTAACCCTTAGGCCTGAGCTCCTGAGTCAAAAATTGCAGACAATTGGTATGTAATGTTTCACAGTAGATATAAAAATAGTTACAAGTATTTACCCACCATTCAACTGGTGGCTGGGCAATATGTCATTTTTCTTTAAAGCAGTGGTCAGGGCTCAAAGAGTTAATTGCAGCAAGTGGGTGTTAGTCTCAGGGGCTTTTCTCCAAACATAGATCCTTCTTCAAGTGAAGATTTGAGAAGCTCTCTCTTTTCTATTTCCCCACGTGTGCAGCTGGATCAACTATCTTTTGACATGTTGGGGACAGCCACTGGCATCCTTTAAGGTGCAAATATGCACCTGGTGGCTAGGAAAATAACTTACAGCTCAATGCCTTTTGCTGTACACATTGAGTATATATATATATATATATATATATATGACTTTTTTCATATTTCAATGTTTATTGCCATTTTTAGGACATTATGTAAACCTAATTATATATGCCCCCCCCCTTATTTTATTTTTCTCATTTTGTATTCATCATATTTTATATATAAGACTCAACCTCAGTATTCTATGCAAAGTTGATGTATCTGGTAGGCTAATGTTGACCCAGACATCATAGACTACCAGTCCTGGTAACGAGTTTAACTGCATCATAATATTAAATGTAAATAGAGGTTCAAGGAGAGGATTATGTGACATTAAATATAGTGCGTACTTTTATAAACTAACTGTGAATATGACTTTCACTTATGATGTCTTATAAATGCAATGAAACCTTGAATTATTAGCAAACCAAACCAAGTTTCTAATTTGTTAATGAGATCTTATTTCACTGCATTTTTTTTTTTAGGGTGAACAAATTTCATATCATTTTTATTTGTTTATCATGCTTTGTTCGTCCCAGAGCATAAAGGACATTTGCATAGCAAACTGTCTTTTTGTCCCAAATCCCAAAAGGCAAGGTGTCTCCATGATTAGAAAGTGAATAGAAACATTCTGTAGAAATTTGAAGTGAACTCCAAATGGCAAACCCATTTTTTATCTCTGTGTGTGTGTATATATATATATATATATGTATATGTGTATATATATATATTGATATATTTGATATATATGTATACACACACACACACACTTGTGCAAATTAATTGAAACAAAATTAATAATTTCATTACTATTTACTTTTTTTTCATATCTTTCCAATGAAACATAACCCATTGCACATGTTAGTACTTCGTCATGAAGATGTTCCTTGCAGATTGACCACAGATTCTCGATTGGATTTAAATCAGGAGAGTTTCTGGGCCAGTCTATAGTACTTGATTTGCTCACTGGTAAGGCTTGCCAGTGTGTTCATGCAGCATTACAAATTTTCATATGCTTCCTTGGAGTAACGTTCATTACAGACAATCGCTGTAGGACAACTAATCGACAGTCAAGACAATAGTGTGTGTGCGCGATAAAAATCTGATGCAATCACGGATGCCGCAATATTTTTCAATGCCAAACAAATTTCCTCATGCACCCAAAAAATAGATTCATATTACTGCACGCTACTTCAAATGACCTAATCTGAGTAAAAAATAGCAATCTATTATACCCTCTCACTCAAGTGGGTCTAAATCTGACCGTATGGTGAAAGAAAGGAAACTAAAGTGATTGTTTCAATTAATTTTCACAAGGGGATAGATATATATATATTTAACTGACTTCACCCCATGCAAGGTAGTAAAGCCACTCGAGCACAAGGGGTTTACTGGGTGTGAGAGAATTAGAAATAGAAGCATTAATAATGAGTGGGAGGAGAAAAGAGTAATCAGGAGGACAGTAGATTGCTATTGACATTGCATTTAAACTTTTGTAGATTAAAGTTGGTTGGAAAGCCAGAAACCGGAAGAGAGTTCAACAAGTGAGAAGTGCAAAAAATGAAACTGTTAGCATAGAATTTACAGTTACATCTAGTCAGCTCAACTGTAAATTGATGAGATCTCAACACTAGTACTACACTTAAATTCAAAAAGTCTAGGTACTATAGTGAAGTATTCATTCAAACAATTACCATGAAAGTATTTATAGAAAAGGCACAGGATGGTAGCCCTACAGAGGTGGGAAAGTGACTGAAGCCGAGACAGATATCTTCATCATGATTGCCTCATGAAAGTGTAAAATATGTTATCAAACATATTTTACACTTTTCCCTCATTATTAGTTTGTTCCTGTTTGTCTGTCTGTCACTCTTAGTCTATCCCTGTCATTATTAGTCTATACCTGTCTCTTCTAGTCTGTCCCTGTCTGTCATTCTAGGTCTCTCTATCTTTCTTTCTCTCTCTCAGTCTGATCCTTTCTGACTGTGATTCTTAGTCTATCGCTATCTGTTTTAGTATATCTGTCTGTCATTATTAGTCTACCTCTGTCAGTTTGTTCCTATCTATTTTAGTTTTTACCTGTCTGTCATTCTTAGTCTATCCATGTCACCTTTAATCATTCTCTGTCATTTTTAGTCTATTCCTGCCTCTTTTATTCTGTCCCTATCTGTCATTCTCAGTCTAGCCCTATCTCATTTAGTTTGTCTTTGTTATTCTTAGTCTATCCCGGTCTGTTTTCATCTTTTTCTGTCCGTCATTTTTACTCTATCCCAGTCTCTTCTAGTCTCTCCGTGTCTGACATTATTTGTCTATCTCTGTCTATTTTAGTCTGTACCTCTCTGTCATTCTTAGTATACCCTTGCCTCTCTTCTCTATCTCTGTCATTCTTAAACTATCCCTGTCTCTTCTAGCCTGTCGCTATCTTTGATTCTTAGTCTATCCTTGTCACTTTTAATCTGTCCCCATCTTAGTATATTCCTGACTCTTCTTGATCTATCCCAGTCTGTCCTTCTTAGTCTATCCCTGTCTCTTCTTAGTCTATCCTAGTCTGTCCACCTTAGTCTATCCCTGTCTCTTCTCGTGTGTCCCAGTCTGTCCTTCTTAGTCTATCCCTGTCTCTTCTTAGTCTATCCTAGTCTGTCCACCTTAGTCTATCCCTGTCTCTTCTAGTGTGTCCCAGTCTGTCCTTCTTAGTCTATCCCTGTCTCTTCTTAGTCTATCCTAGTCTGTCCTTCTTCATCTATTCCTGTCTCTTCTAGTGTGTCCCAGTCTGTCCTTCTTAGTCTATCCTTATCTCTTCTTGTCAGTCCCAGCCTGTCCTTCTTAGTGTATCCCTGTCTCTTCTTAGTCTATCCTAGTCTGTCCACCTTAGTCTATCCCTGTCTCTTCTAGTGTGTCCCAGTCTGTCCTTCTTAGTCTATCCCTGTCTCTTCTCGTGTGTCCCCATCTGTCCTTCTTAGTCTATCCTTATCTCTTCTTGTCAGTCCCAGCCTGTCCTTCTTAGTCTATCCCTGTCTCTTCTCGTGTGTCCCAGTCTGTCCTTCTTAGTCTATCCCTGTCTCTTCTTAGTCTATCCTAGTCTGTCCACCTTAGTCTATCCCTGTCTCTTCTAGTGTGTCCCAGTCTGTCCTTCTTAGTCTATCCCTGTCTCTTCTCGTGTATCCCCATCTGTCCTTCTTAGTCTATCCTTATCTCTTCTTGTCAGTCCCAGCCTGTCCTTCTTAGTGTATTCCTGTCTCTTCTTGTCTGTCCCAGTCTGTCCTTCTTCATCTATTCCTGTCTCTTCTAGTGTGTCCCAGTCTGTCCTTCTTAGTCTATCCCTGTCTCTTCTTGTCTATGCCTGTCTCTTCTAGTCTGTTCCCATCTGAAATGCTTAGTCTATCCATGTCTCTTTTAGCCTGTCCCCGTCTGTCCCTGTCTCTTCTTGTCTATGCTTCTTAGTCTTTTCCAGTCTCTTCTTGTCTGTCCCCGTCTGTCCTTCTTAGTCTTTTCTTGCCTGCCTTTCTCTCTCAACTCTTGTTTTTGCACAATCTACCTTTGCTCATTCGTAGAACTGAGGTCATATTTGTTAGTTGCTGTTTGTTTATTTCCATATCTGATGCAATGTTTTCTATTTACTATCAGAGGATATCGAATTCTTATCAGTTTTCACTATTTATAATAAAAATGCCTGAAGCATATTGGTCAAAGTGTAGACATTAGGAAATGTCCCAATTTCTTTGTAATAAAGCCCAAACATTTGATTTTCAGCAACCTGCCATATTTTTATTTATTTTATAGTCAAAATTTCTAACCATGTGACTCTAATGATATAAGTACTTGATACTTGTAAAATCTTTTATATATCTTGGAGATAATTACTTATATATTTAATCTATGTCTATAAGCTAATTTTCAAAATAAACAACAATTTCGAATATTCTCTGAGGAATTCAATATTTCCTTCAAAAAGAAGTTTGGCAGGGGTTTGATATAATGATTCGTTACATCATCTTCTGAACAATTTGGAAGCGATAGTTGGTTATCTGTGTTGATCTAGTAGAAATGTCACATGTTTATACAAGAACTGTGTTATGGTGATTGGCACAGAAATTGGATTCTGTGAGCTTAGTTCAAATTACAATATAGTCTGCTGCATTCACTTTCGCACTAATGTCATTGGGAAAAGTATGATTGCATATCTTCTCTTCACCATCACTTACAGTTAAACTTTAAAAAGCAGAGTAGATTGCACTCTCTAACCTTAGGTTGCAACCAATGTAGGAGAAGGAAAATTCTGAATTTAAAATTTGACAAGGAATATTTAGGAACAAAACAGTGATGATATCCACTTGATGATTCCTCTCTATCTATCTCTTTCTCTCTCTCTCTCTCTATACATATATATATGTGTGTTCAGGTAGGGTATATCTGTAAAAGGACAACATGAATAAAGACAAGGAAAACATATCTTAGGAACTTTATCAATCAATTGCAAGGATTTTATTTTGTAACAACTATTTATATGCAAGAGCAAAAATGTTATTGGTTTTACAAAATTCTTAAATTTTAAGAATGCTCATAAATATTCATCAGTTTAGCCAAAAAGTCTAGACAAGCTATGGAGGATGCTAAGTGACACAATCCAATGTCTAATAAATGAAAGTGAGTAAATGATGTTCTTTAATTTTTTAATTTTTTTTTAATGCAAATTAGTATTTAAATTATTTTACTTTGGGATTAATTGATGCGTTATATATTTTGAATAACAGTTTATGAATTTAACCATTTTCTTTTAGTTTTTTTTTAAATTCTTATAGTCGTGTATCTTGGCTTGGGAAAGTAATAATTCTTTCAGGTATGGAGATATTGGAAAAAGTCTGGTGTACAAATTTATATTTTGAGAAGATTCAATAGCAGCACTCTCAGATTTTCTGTCTTTACTTTCTCTTTTAATAAATGTGGCATTCGTTAGATCAAAATTGTGGTTGAATTTCTTTCTATGTGTAACTAATGCATTTGATAAATCTTGTGTATATGATCCCTTTTGTGTTCTTAGGTACAGTTTTTTAAAATTTCTCCAAGTTTCCTCAATATATTGCAAGGAGCAGTTCTGGCAATTTATTTGATATATATTCCGACTTCAGGATTATTATTTTTATGGGTATTTTTGGTTCTGATCAAATCCATAATAGTTTTGGATGTAATTGTAATTATTTTGATGTTCAGATTGGATAGATTGTTTTGGATAGTGGATGTTACAGAATTAGTAGGTAGTATTATGTGTATGTTTTTATCTAGTTTATTGTTGTTAATAATGTTGTCTTATTTGCAGTTGTATATTTTGCATGCCCTTCTCTTATCATTGTAGATGAAATAATGAGGATATTAGAGGTTTTTGAAAGTGTTTTCTATGTATATTTCTTCTTTGGGTAAGTATTGGAGTCTACAGATTCTTAGTGCTCTTAAATAGAATCCTATAAATATTCCAGATTTGATTTTAATTTTTTTTAACAAGATCAATAAATTATTCAATATAAACAACATCAAAATAATTACAAGCACATCGAAAACTATTATGGGATATGATCAAAACCAAAAATATCCATCACAACAATAATTCTGAAACATGTACATATTGGGTTGGTGCATAATTATCAGGCGTTTTTGAACAATATGTATGATGGAAAAAGAAACATAACAATTCAACAATAACATTTTTAAATGATTATTCCAAAGCATATGATTATTGACACACATTTTTATAACCTGAAAATAAGATATTTTTATTAAAAAAAGTAAGCAAATCAGCAATTTTTATTAAGAAATAACTCGCCTACAAAAACGCCTGATAATTATGCACCAAACCAATATAAAACAAATAGCCAAAATTGCTTTTCATAAGGAAACTTGCAGTAATTAAAAATGTATCTATGAACATGGACAGTCATTTTTTATTTATGGGCTGTTATTTTTTCATTTTTTTTTTTTTTTTTTTTTTTTCAAAATTTTAAGATTTTACAACTTGTAAGATGGTTTGTATTGATGTAAATAGACTTACTACCCATTGGAAAGGGAAAAAACATTACATTTTAAATTTAAGCAATCACAAAAAAAATTGTGCTGTAAGAATGAAATAACATTTTTTTTTAAATTGAAGATAAAGATAAGATTTTAAAAAATAAGATTTTCTTTCTTTTTTCTTTTCTATTTTTTGTTGTTTTGTTTTATTTTCTAAAAAAAATTAGTGAAATATTAAAAGTGACTGAGACAAAATAAAAATGAATGCATATTGCACAGTCATGGTTTCATCATCACCTGGCTAACACTTGGTAAACTTTTCATCTCTCACTCTCAGCTCTGTGGGGTTATCTGCTATACAGTTTGCTTTGTTATGCTATCAAAGGTAGTATAGTATTTTTTATACTGATATAACCAGCATGCACGGGTAGTTATAGTGAAAAGCACCATTTTGGTTATAAATCGGCTTATGGTCACATCATATTGAAACATCAATTTCTGTACGATAAATGAAGTTAAGTAATGTTAAGCCTCCTCATAACTTAGATGGGTTACCCCTTGAAAATACCAGGTGCTGTAAGATGGGCAAGTGATGTAATGGATAATGGCTTGAAATTTGAAATCAGAGAGCAGAGTTCCAATCCCAGTCAAGTTATATTCGCTTACAAGCAAATACCCCTGGGAAAGGTATGAACCACCCCTCTCCCCACCCCAGCTATAGTTTAATTAGTAAGATTTGTATCATTAAATCATTATTATCTCCCCCTCCCCACTCCAAATTGTTATAATATAAAAATATTTTTTGGCTTTCAATAACCTGTAAAGGGTTGATAAGCCATAGAAAACAAATCAATGAAACAATCAATTGGTTATAGAGACCCACCTGTGTCATACCTAGTACATCAAAGGCCATGAATATTGGATGAAAAGAGGCTGAAATCCATATGTAGGTCACCTACTGATGATGTTTGTCAATTATTATAATATATAGAATACTCATTTAATATATATATATATATATATATATATATATATATATATATAAGTGTGTGTGTGTGTAGACAGTATGGAAATAGGAATCAACACTGCATGATGTCCAATGTCTGAAGATCACATTGTAATGTATAAATGACAGTCACTCTGCAGACATAGATATAGACAAACCCCATTCTCTATATTGCCAATATTAAGCACTCTTCCTCAATAAATTTTAGAAAAATTGAAACAGTAAATTTATAGAGAATTATATGTGGAGACCAAGCATGACATTTGTTCTGAATGGGTTTCTGGGCATGACTGAGAAATTTCCAGCACATCCCCCCTATATATATATATATATATATATATATATATATATATATATATGCATGCTCATGGTTTGAGTAATGGATAACAGCTTGGATTGAGGTATCGGAGAGCTGAGTTCGAATTCCAGTTGAATCCATTACATTGACTTACATGCTAATACCCTTGGGAAAGGTGTGAATCCTCTTCTTCTCCCTCCAGCTATGGGTAAATAGCAGGACAGACTGGGTTCTATAGCCTTGGATGGAAACTGGTCTAAGAGAAGGATAACTCTGCATTCAAAACCTGCAGAGGGTTGTTTGGGGACCTTGTGGCACATAGTGCACCAGGTCTCCGTATTTGGCCCTTCAAAAAATGTGGATGGTCCTGCACGAAACCTTCACCACTATTATCAAATCTCAAATCTGTCGGTTTCCTAGGAACTGATCTGCTTGACCCACATACATCATATTCAACAGGAGAGTCAAGTATATGCTCACACATTACATTTTCTGCCATTCACTTGGATATAAAATGCCCTCCATAAAACTTGGCATGGGATATTTAGGAACAAAATAATAATATGATATTCAATTGATATCTCTCTCTCATGTAGGTGCACCAACATAACAAATTTAGTCTGATGAAGCCCTAAAGGATGAAATGCATCATACGAAAACTTTTCCCACTTTGTCATACATTCCCCGCCACAAATATTGTTCTTGATATATGTACACACAGACGGGCACATGAGCACACATGCACATGTACACTATGAAAAAAAAAAAAAAATCAACCTTCCACCAATAAAAAGTGCAGGTATAAAAGAAAAATCATGAATTATAAACAGTGATACTCCTGATGAGTGGAGTGGATGAGTGATTCCTGGAGAGTCTACAAAACTCTAGATTTGGGATGCTGAAGGTTACACCAATCAGCTAAGTGACAAACTTTATACTTGTATTAATTATATATATCACATATACTCATTTATAAGCCTATTTCATGTATAATGCAACCCCTGATTTTTTGTTTTTGTGAAAACTTGATTTTTTTCATATAGCTTATGTATGATACAACACCAGCTCCTGAGTAATACTGATAGATCTACCATGGTCAAGTATTACATCATCCTGAACTTATTTTATAGCAAATAAATGGTTATGATTAGTCAATGGTAACCATGAGAATTTAGGCTTACCAAAAGGTGATTTTTTTAAGACTTACTCATATAGAGTTTACATTACAGTCAAAAAGTTTCAGGCCACTCTGCATTTCTTCAAAAATCACTCTAAAATGAGGTATTTTTGTATTCTTTAAAAGTAAAAGATAAAATTTCAGTAACCAGTGTATTTGCTTTTATTTTGACAAAAAATAAGCACTTAACTATAAAAAAATACATACAACAGCATCATATTTTGTTTTCATCAATAAAACCACCACCTTCCTTAATTACTGCTTTACAAATTCTTAACCTTCTTTTCAACAGTTTTTGAAAAAAAGTAAATTGCAAATCTTCACAAGCATTCTTCAAGCACTGAAAAACTCACTCTCACTCTTTGGGTATTCTCTTCAAACTCTCCTATCCAGTTCATCCCATATTAATTCAATGGGAGGGAGATTGGGATATTAAGGCAGCCAAGTCATAATTTCCTAAATTTTATTCCTCCTTTTGACTCTAGTTAATTTTGACATAATTTAGAAGAATGTTTTGGGTCGTTATCTTGTTGAAAGGTGAATTTCTTTCCAACTATACCAGATGGTATAGCATGTTTTGCAAAATCTGTGTGAAATGATATTGTTCTTTTTTCATGATTCCCTTGAACTGGATCAAACCTCCAGCTCTCTAAAATGCCCCTACACCATAACAGACCAATCACTATGCTTAACTGTTGGAACAACACATTCATTCTTCTCACATACACTCTCCTCTTATTACTCAAAAATTCAAATTTGGACTTGTCTGTCCCCAATACATTTTGCTCTTCTTTTGATGTCCTGTTCTTATGTTTTTTTGTTCATAACAGTCTTTTCTTCTTATTCACCTTCTATAACAGGTTTCTTGATGGCTAGGCACCCATACCTTTTTCACATTTGAGAGCTACACTGGCTGCTATCGAGAGGAATTCATTCCAGCCGTCAACTCTGGGGCAGTTTCCATTCTATTTCTTTTGCTCACAATAATCAAGTGTTTATCTTCAGCAGCAATTGTCACTTTTGGTGCTCCAGCTCTTCTTCTTGGCAACATATGCGCCAGTTTCTATCTGTCTTTGTAATGAGTGTTGCACCCCATGTCTTCAACTTCTTGGCAATTTTGTCTTTGAGACTAACCTTATTTCAATTTCTACCCTAACTTCAATGCTTAGCTCTTTTTATTTTTCCATTTTGTGTAAATTGCTTCAAAATTAAAAATATATTTTTTAAAACTCTGTAGACATAGTGTTGTAATGGCTTTGAAAAAAATCAACTGATATTGTTCATTTTTCATGATCCCCTTGATCAAATATCCATCCCTCTTTCTCGCAAAACACCCCTGCACCATAACAGACCCCCACCCCCATCACCATGCTTAACCGTTGGAACCACATATTCATCATTCAGTCTTTCTCCGGCCTTTCCTCTCACATACAATCTCTTACTACCAAAAAAGGTCAAATTTGACTCGTCTGTCCACAACAAATTTTGGCACTCTTTCAATCTCCAGTCTTTATGCATTTTTGCCCATAACAGTCTTTTTTGTTTATTCACCTTCTATAGCAAGGGGTTTCTTGATGGATATGCACCCACTGAGCCCCATGGATCTAAGCCAATTTTTACGACTGAGAGCGACATTGGCTGCTGTCGAGAGGAATTAAGTTCAGCTCTCAACTCTGGAGCAGTTTTCCTTCTTTTTCTTTTGCCTTCAATAATCAAGTGTTTATCTTCCGAAGCAATTGTCACGTTTGGTACTCCAGTTCTTTTTCTCTCAACATTTGCACCTGTTTCTAACTGCTTTTTTAAACAAATATTGCACCCCATGTCTAGAAATCTTCATCTTGGTAATTTGTCTGTGAGAGTATTTCCTTCTCTGAATAAAATTTCAATTTGCACCCTCAACCAAATATTTAGATGCTTTGATTTAGTCATTTTGTGCAACTTGCTTGAAAATGAAAAAAGAAAAAACTATGAAAATACTGTCGTAATGGCTCAATATTTTTTTTCTTCAAACAGAGTCAGCGGCATATGTTTTGTTTACATTAGCTGAGTTAACATTTAGAAACTGTATTAAAATTTAACTTAGTTGAAAATTTTGGTAATCTCAGAGAGACTACTAAGAGGTTAATGGTGAAAACAAAATATGTTTCTCATATAAAATATTCATAATTTACAAAGATGTATTGTGAATAGACGAATCAAAATTTGAACTTTTTGGTAGTAAGAGGAGCCAGGAGAAAGACTGAAAAATAAAAGCAAATACACCATAGTTACAAAAATTTTATCTTTTACACTAACAAAAATACAAAATATCTCATTTCAGGGTGTTTTTGAAAGAAATGCAGAGTGGGCCCAAATTTTTTTTATGTAGAGTAGGCTTACATCCATATCACTGAAGTTAAGCAACATCAAGCTTGGTTAGCACCTAGATGAGTGACTGCTTGGGAATACCAGTTGCTTTAAGCTTGGATGTGCAGGTCGTGTGGCTTATGGCCATATCAAGTTGAAACACCTGTTCTCATATGATCACTAAAGTTAAGCAATGTTGAACCAAGTCAGTATCTAGATGGATAACCGTTTGGGAAAATTGGGTTCTGTAAGCTTGGATATGTGGGTGGCATAATGGATAACAGCTTGGAATTGGAGATGAGGATGCTGAGTTCCAATTCCAATTGGATTTGTTATAGTCACTTATGCACAAATACCGTTGGGAAATGTATGAATCTACCTCTTCTCCTCGCAGCCATGGATTAATTAGTGAAACTTGTATCACTTAACCATTATTATCTAAAAAAAAAATACAATCAAACCAAGAGATCATTGCACAATCGAAGAATACATACAAATTACCACAACATAGAAATACAACATGGAATATGAAGTTAAGCAACAACTTCATACAACTCACAAACTAATCACTCTCAAAACAAGAAAAGATTAAATGTGACCATGATTTCTAACACTATCAGTATGAACCCTGAAAACTTTGACCAACTGAAGATAGATGATCATGCAGGTAAGTAAAACAAGAACTCTCTCTCTATATATATATCTATATCTCTATATTTATCTCTTAACACTGCATTCACATTCACTGTGAATAAATTCACTTAAGTTCATCATTGAATTTTGTTTCTGTAAATAAATATTGTTAATCTTCAGCATGTCTTTCCTCAATTGATGGTCAGTAGCACAGATCGAAAACAATTGCCCAGCAGTGAGACTTGAATCTGCATGAAATAAACACAGAAATATTGCTGCCACATCTTGTCTGGTGATTCTGCCGTGTATATCGAGACTGTTGATAAAATCCAAATAACGTGCAATACTATTCGTTATCTCAGCTTCACTCGCTTTCCCACCACTTTAACATAGCTTGTCTATGCCTTTTTCTATAAATATTTTTATGGTAATTGTTATTATGACTTTTCCACCTTGATACCTCAACTTTGAAAATTTAAGTGCAGTACTAGACTGGCAGTTAGGTCTCATTATTTTACAGTTGAAATGGCTAAATGGAACCAACTATATGTTCTCAGCACTTCGCCCTTACAGAACTCTCTTCCTGCCTCTTGCTTTCTGGTCAACTTTGAACTTCAAAAATTTAAATACAATGTCAATCATTATTGTTAGGGGACCTTACCCATAATAACATAATGGACTATTCCATACGTAATGAATACTGCGCCTCAAGAGGAAGTAGGGAGTTCAGTCCGAAGTCGGGCGACTGACTGATTAGTTGAACTCTCTGCCTTCGGGTGGGGAAGAACCCGAACGAGGCTACGCTGAAGGGGAGGTAAACCGACCCTGAACCCGTTTATACAGGTTCAAAGGGCATATTTTTGGCTGAGACCACAGTCTCGGAGATCCCACGTTAAACCGGCCTTGTGCCACATGATGTCCTCATGGGGGGGGTGTGACTAAATACCATTCAGTCTGAAGTCTGGAGTGAGGTCTATCAGTCAGAGCGAGCGAGTCAGTCAAGTCAGAGGCAGTCCGAAACAGAGTCGCGTTCCGACAATTACTACTAAACCTGATTGTTCGTACTAACACTTGCTACTTCTCTGTATATATTCCTGTTTATAATATATCTGTGTTATTCCATATATGTGTTCGAGTTCTTCTTTATTGGTTCTACCTTGGACTATCACTGTGGTACAAGAAACCGGACCATAACAATTATCTTTTGTCATCTTAATTCCTTGTTTTTCTTAGTGGCTTTAGTGCCTTTCTTGGTGCAAAATGACTAAAAAAATAAAATGAAAGAAGTACTAATCATAATTGGGGGAAATATCTTTAAGTTTTTCATTTCATGTCATTTAAAAAATGGTAAACATTTGCATACTGGTAAAGATGCTTTTGAAACTGGCAAATGTCTTTTAGGTTTCACTTCCACATTTCATAAAATTTATATACGAGTATAAATGATATACATACACACATACAGTCACACATGCTCGCATGCAGTACACACATACTATGAAAAAAACTTGCACTAATGAAAAGTGCATATGAAAAAGAAAAATCAAGAAGTATAAATAGTCAATTGCTGATACCCTGTGATAAGTGGATAGAGTTATTCCCTGAGTATCCATCTATGAAACTCTGGAGTCAGGATGCTGAAGGTAACATCAATCAGCTCAGTTACAAACCTTTTACCTCCGTTAATTATATATATGTGACTGATTTAATAAAATTGTAAAATTCTATAATTCCAGCATGATAGAATACTAAGGTATAAATAGTGTTGCAATGCATTGTCGAAGTTCAAAATGATTTCTACGGTCTCATACAGCAAGCTTTTTCTTATTTAGCAAGTATCAAGAGCAAAGACAGAAATCGTCTCCTCTCAATTGAGAATGAAATCTGTGTCTTTATCTGAAGTTTGACCTCGAATTAAGTATTTGTGTAGCAAAAGACAGGTACAGGCTTCGTATTAGAGAAGCATGCTCCATTTTATCAAATGGCACTGAAAGTAACATTTTCTTAGCCTATTTATTGGTTCACAGGATATTTTGACTTGATTTACGTCATGTCTTTTCAACATTGCCAATAAAGGATAAATGAATAAAAAAAAACTGATGCTGCAATTATCTGTTTTCGTTCTGTTTACATTTATATTATAGGTATATGATATTGGTTACTTGCATTTATTTTTTACCTTTTGAGTTTTAAAAAAAATTTTTTGTGTGAATGAAAACTTCCTGATTAAGTATTATAAACAAACAGGATGAATTTTATTTAACATTACCGAAAAATTTGATAACGAAGTATTAATTTTTGCTAAAAACAATTATTCAAAAATATATACTATGATATTTACAACGAAAACTTTGATGAAAATAAAATAGTATGTAATTTTGTTTTTGCACTGGACTTCCTTGAAACGTAATTTATTTTAAGGGTTACGCAAGGGTAAAAAGGTTGAGAAACGCTGATGTAGAGGATGGTTTTAAGGATTATAATGAATGCAATTGATACCTGGTATGGAGGATAGTGAAGACTTTGAAATAAATGAATTCTACACTTCCGTGGCATTTTTATGCGTATTTATATAAAGAACACAGCTCCCCGAAGGTTCCAACGAGAACAGCTGAGATAAGTTTGTGCACTTTTGACTTTTTATTTAATTTAAGCAAAAGACAGGTACAGGCTTCGTATTAGAGAAGCATGTTTCATTTTATCAAATGGCACTGAAAGTAACATTTTCTAAGCCCAATTTTCTGATGCTGCAATTATCTGTTTTCGTTCTGTTTACATTTATATTCTAGGTATATGATATTGGTTACTTATGTTTATTTTTTACGTTTGAGTTTAGAATTTTTTTATGTGAATGAAAACTCCCTGATGAAACAGTATGAATTTTATTTAGCATTACCAAAAAATTTGACAAAGAAGTATTAATTTTTCCTTAAACTTATATTCAAAAATATATACTATGATATTTACCACGAGAACTACAATGAAAATATCATGAGAAAGATGGTATATAGTTTTGTTTTTGCACATGGATTCCTTGAGGCATGTAATTTATTTTAAGGGCTACGCAAGGGTAAAAAGGTTGAGAAACACTGATCTAATACCTGAAGACTTTTTCTTTATTCTGCAATCTTTTTTGTCCAAAGACCCAACATTGCAAGCTTAACACCACGTCATCACCATTTCTATGGCAAATGTTCAGATGGGTGCTATTCTTTTATTCCACCACTTCACACTTTTACTGCCCTGTTCATGGAGTTGAAACCTTTATTTCTTTGATATTCCTGTTGTAAGGTGAAAGTGCCACTCTGACAGCTTTTTCCCCAAGAACTTGTATTTTTATGGAACAAACTCCCGTGTAGGTGCTTCCCGGAACACTACTCTCTCAAGAGTCGGTCATCATCAATCCTCCCTATTCTTGTAATCTTCACTTCCTACCATATAGCAAAGGAAGGCCAAGATTAACATGCGTGCCTTGCAAGTGTTGGAATTGGGAGGAACGCCCACACTGGATTTTTTTTTTTTTTTTGTCTCGCATGCAAATGACTTTGCAACTTGAACTTATTCTGTCGGGTAGTGATCTTTCAGGCTTCTATAAAGTGACAAACTAGCTTGCAAAAAGTAATTGGCAGGTGCTACGTCGTTAATCGATTGTGTTGATGTGGACAGCACTTTTGATTTGCCAGTCAAGCTGCTTTGACACAGCTTTACAGTTGTTATTAACATACCCCACCTCTTCTTTCATTCATATCACACAACACGTTCATCATTACCATTTTAAAAGTAACCCTCTACCTTGAGTGGCACTCAAGCCTAGTACTGAATTTATTCTAATATTGAAAAAAAAGAACTTGAAATGAAACTCGTTGCCTTATTTATACAACATTATGTATGTTTATTTTACTTGTTTTGAACATTTGATGGGGTCTAGATGGTGTCTACTATATTCCTTGCAGTAAGACCTTCCAAAATAGGGCTATCTATCAACAGTTTTTTTTTGTTTTTTTTTTTATACAAATCAGCCTTTACATATACAGGGTGGATCAAAAATACTTTTACAAACTTTAGCAGCAGGTTCCTCACACCAAAACACGGACAAAAGTCCACATAAACATGTCCACAAGTTCTTCGTTTTTGAGTTAGTAAGTTTAAAGAAAGCTTTGCATCCATTACAATTCCTGTATCTAAAAATCATATCTGCTTGCTCATAATATGAATATCCAGCCATTGTTAAACAGAACACTTCTCAGTTAACATGCTACTACACACATTAAATGTTGAAGACAGACTAGCCACAAATGTACATGAATGACAAATGTAACCTAGTCTACATGGCAACACTACAGCATCTATCATAAACTTTCTTTAAACTTAATAACTCAAAAATAAAGGATTTGTAGACATATGTTTATATGGGCTTTTGTTCTTGTTTTGGTGTGAGGAACCTTCCCACTAAGTTTGTAAAAGTATTTTTGATACGCCCTATATATATATATATATATATATATATATATATATATATAATTTTTTCATATAGACAAAAACAATTTACTCACTACAAAGATGCAACCTTGTCTCAGTGCATTTAGTTGCACCTTGACTGGTGAGAACCAAAATGGCTATGAACAATTTTGTATGTAAGCAGGCCATTCATGGAACATCACTTCCTTTTTTTCTATTTGTTTGAAAAAAATATAAATAATTATTGCTCTACTCTTGGTATTGAGCCGTCTTTTGAATTAATGCTGTGAATGTTAGAATTTATATATTATTTTTTTTCTCACATTCGGATATATATATATACATATATATCCAGGTAAGATGAGAATGAATAGAGTACAATTCCAACATTCGTAACATTTAATTTAAAAGAGGGCTTACTACAGAGTAAAGCAAAATATTATTTATTTTAGGATATTAACACAAAAACGTTAAAAATCGCTACACAATTGCTATCATGTTTCAACACATATCAATATGTCTCTTCGGGCCTGTTGTAAATTACTTGTGAGTGAACAATTAATTTAATTTCAAAAACAAAATACCTTTTTTCTTTTTTTGCATGGATTATTGCTGCCATATATGGCCTGTAGCCCTTCTGTTTGCCTCGGGGTTCTTGATAAGATCCAGAGGCAGATATGCAATATAATCGGCCCTGATCTGGCATCTTCTCTGCAGTCGCTCTCACAGACGTGCTGTCACCTCCCTCTGTCTTTTTTACAAATACTTTCACAGTAACTGCTCCGATGAGCTTCTTTCACTGGTTCCCAGACTTCATGAATTTAAGTGCTCAACTAGGCTGGCATCTCGCTCTCACCTTTTCACTGTCAAAACTGTTAAATGTAGCCATCTCTTCTACTCCAATAGCTTCATTGCCTGTGTGACTCCCTCCCCTTTTCTTGTTTCCCTGATAGCTATAATCTCCAACTATTCAAATGTAATGTCAATCGACATCTCCAGATGGATTGATTTATCCCCTTTCCTTCTCTTCATCCTTTCCTCTATCACTCCTCTTTGCTCTCGCTCCAACTCTCTGTGACCCTTTGTGTGCTAATGGCTTCCTGTCTTGATTGGAGTGAAATGCTTAAAAAAAAAAAAAGACAGGCTCTGCAGCAATCACTTCATCCACTAATCAGGTGATATCAGCTATTGATTATATATAGGACTAATTCCAATAAAATTTATCATTTAGCTGATTGATGTTATATTCAGCACCTCAACTCCAGAGTTTCGTAGACAAACTTTTCCGTAATTGTTCAGCCCACTCCTCAGAAGGTTTTAACAATTGACTGCTATTCTTCTCCTTTTCCATTATCCTTATACAAAGTTTCATGTCATTGATTTATATACTAATTGAGTTGCTGTTATTATTGGTGCAAGGTTGATTTGTTTTTTTTCTCTCTCTTTTTCTAGTGTATGTGTTTGTACACGTGTATGTGCGTATGCATCAAATGTCATAGTTATTTCTTCTTTCCATCATTTTTTATTACTTCAAATGTTAATTTTAGTAAAGACCTGTATTTGAGTAGAACGTCCCTTTTTTGTTTTGTTTTCAAAATTTACTTCATCTACCAACCTGCACACTCAAGAAAACTTAATAAAGAAAATGTGCCCTCTAGCAGGACTTGAACCTGCATTCCTCTTTATAGTAGGAACTATCATCTGATTCAACATACTTCAGACCGCTCAGCTACAGAGAGCCTTCCAGACAAGTAACATTCTATTTGCCAGAAAGCAACATCTCATTCAGATTTTTCTCAAAAGCCATATCTGCTCAGTTTCTGTTGTAATGGAATGTCTCACTCTCCCTATCACCTATTGTGGACTGACTATATAAGTAGATATATATAATAGGCACAGGATATACCTGATGGACTTGCTTCGGCAATTAGTTGGAGATTCATCTCCAGCTAAGCTAGTTGAACTCTCTGCCTTTGGGTGGAGAGGAACACAGACAAGGCTATGCCGAAGGGCAGAGTCTAGAGAGGTAAACAGCTACCCGAGCCCGTTTTTTACAGGGTCTACAGGAAATTTTTGCCCGAGCCTACAGGCTCGGATACCCCACGTTAAATTCGGCCTTGTACCACATCTGACTGCATGGGACGGTTGGCAAATATCCTTACTTCGGCAATTAGTTGGAGATTTGTCTCCAGCTGTGCTGGTCAAACTCTCTGCCCGAAGGCAGAGAGGAACCCAGACGAGGCTATGCCCAAGGGCAGAGTCTTGTCTGGTGTGGTAGACAGCTACCTGACCCTGTGTATACGGAGTCTACAGGAAATTTTTGTGCGAGCCTACAGGCTCGGCTTTGCCTCGCATTAAAGACAGCCTTGTGCCACATCCTATCTCACAAAGAAGGGGTAAGGCAAATAACCTTGCTTCGGGAATTACTTGCCTGCTAACCAATTCCTGTCTTTCAGTAGTGTATTCTCTTTTACAATAAACCTCTCTTTCTTTCATTTACGTCTGTGTTGCTGTTCCTTTCACTCAAGTACCACCTTTGTCTGTTTGTAACCTTCTTTAAGGATACAATAATTTCATATAGGAAACATGAACAAAGCCATTATTTTTAATCCAACATATTTTATTACTTCAAATGTGATTTTTAGCAGATACCTGTATTATATATGTATGTATATTTAGAAATGTAAAAGACAATAGGAAAACTGTAATGGTAGCCGATGTGTTTCGTCCAATGTGGACTTTTACAAGGCAAAAAAAAAAATGAAATAAATTTATTAAACAAAGTAACTAATAATAACAAAACAAAATGTCCTTAGCAACTGGAAGAATTTAGAGAATGCTATTTTCATACTGTTAACTGAAAATTACGTCAAGCACTGTCACGTGTGGAAATATTGTTTTTATTGTTGTGTTGACAGATTCATTCATTTTTTTTTTTTTTTTTGATTTCTTGATATAGTTGTGTATGTTTGCTTGGGAGAGTAGTAATTCTGTTAGGAAAGGTGAAATAGGGAAAAAGCCTGGGTTTAGATTAATTAATAGTTTTGTTATTATTAGTTACTTTGTTTAATAAATTCATTTTGTTTTTGCTTTGAAAAAGTCCACATTCGACAAAATGCGTCGGCTAACATTATAGTTTTCCTATTGTCTTTTACATTTATAAATATTGTCTTTTTCTACAGGTTAACTCTGAGAAATTTTTCATATCATGTTTGTATATGTTTGCTGTAACTGTCAACTCTTGTTTTTGAAATGACTAGAACAAAGAAAATTATTGTCTTAAGTTTAGGTTTACAATTTAGGATTAGGCTATTAGCAATGCTTAAAGATTCAGCAAAAATTTTCAGTAATGGCTGTTTATTCAACCGTATGATATCACAAGTAGGATTTATTTAACAAGTTTTCTCTCTAGGCTTCTTTTTACTTTGTTGATTCTATTTATAACGTCACTAAATTCAACAGGTTGGAAAAAAATAAAATAACAATCGTGATTGTAGTTCATCACAGGCCTTGGTAACCAGTTCCAACCAGAGGACCTGTATGATATATGGCTCACCACAAAGTGATTTGCACCACTAAAATGATTCAAGATAATTTTATTAGGTTGGTGCAAAAATAATGACGTAATAATGTCGTTTTTTGACGTTAAAAAATACGTCAAAAAACGACATTATTACGTCATTATTTTTGCACCAACCTAATAACCGCAGAAAACTATAAGGGGTAAACATCTGCCTTAGAAATTAGGAAAAGTTGATTTTTTTTTTTTGAAGAAGAAGAAAATATTTTTTTCCTATATTAAGAACTTGAAGTCTTGATATATTGATTTGGTTTGGTTTGTTTTATGGTATATCAATTTCAATGGGTTATTTAATGCCGACAAAATTTTTATTGCTGGTAATATGTTTTTCTTCAAAAATCTATATCTGGGAATATTTTTCCTTGAAGAAATCTATAGCTGGTCATATTTTTTTGAAAAAAATCTATAGCTGTTTGTAGTTGATACTTTTATCTTTTTTAAAATATTGCTGATAATAATTTTCCCTTCAAAAATTATTGCTGGTAATATTTTTTTTTTTATTACAAAGTATTTCTGGTATTAAAACTTATTTTGACACAAGTTTGGGTGTCAACTATTTGCCCATAGCTGGGACCCTAACAGGTACTACCACCCTGGGCCAGCCATTAAGAGGTGGTTCCACACTCATCAAAACCTCCTGATCAGAGGCCTTGCTGTTGGATGTAGTATATCGTCTTACCCAGGATGCGGATGTAATTTATCGTCATACCCAGGACAGGAAGTCTTGGTATAATATTATCACTGATGACAATACGATTAACACAGTGGTTCCTAACCGATTTTGGACCATGCCTCACTTTGGTATTTTTAAAATTCTCCCCCCCCCCCGTAATATTTAATTCTTACATGTATGCCAATTACATGTGTGTATATATATATATATATATATATATATATAAAATATTTTTATATATGCATACTGTATATGCATCATATGTATTAACACACATTAACACACTCACTCAGACTCACTAGAAAACAAATCAATGTTAATAACTCATTCTCAAATTGCCCCCTTATTCTGTTGGTATAGTAAGCCGAAGGGTGCACATACTACGCATGCCCCACCAAAATATTACCATTACCAACTGGTAGGGCATGTACCCCAAGTTGGGAATCATTGGATTAATATTTCCAAATGCATATGATTTGTTTCTAATTTATTCATTTGAAAATAACAAAAAATAATTTTTTTTTAAAATAAAAAAAAGTATTTCTTCTCCAGATAAACAAAATAGGAACATTGTCCGTTTTTAAAGCAAAAGATATTTACGCATATGATCTCCCTCAGTAAAATTGCTAATTGTTTAAAACTCTGAAAGTGTTACCTTCAACAAAAGGTTACAAAATTCAAGAAACATTGTACTTAATCATTGTTTATATATATGGTTATGTCTGAGAGTGCAAGAATTTTATTAAACGTTATTTTCCTCATCAAATTAGGTATGCCTTTCAGAAAGTCAAAACAGGCCGCAGTTTGCCAGTAACTGGTTTACCATTTATTGCACTTGAACAATGCAATTTTGGGGATTTTCTTATTGTTTACCACTAACTTTAATACTACTTTACCATTTTCTCTGATTGGCATTAGACATTCCCTTCATTTTAAAAAAAAAAAAAAGCTAAAGAATTCAAATTCTTTAACATTTTTAGAATAAGCATCCAATTTTGAAATTTTTGTGCCGAAAATTTCCTTTAGTAACTTTCGTGATTTCATTTATATGCTGATCATTGAAAATCAGGAAGAAAGGGATTGTTAGAGGTCAGGAATAAATACAAATATTACTGACAGAATGGGACAATTATATATATAATATAAATGCATTGCTAATTATTTTACTGCAGGAATGCAAAGAAAATCAGGAAAGAAGGGATTATCAGTGGTCATGAATAAATACAAGTATTATTGCTAGAATAGTTGCAATTATATGTATAATGTAAATGCATTGCTTTTGGTTTTACTATAAAAATGCATTGAACATGTGTAGTAAACAAAATTGAATTTTGTCAGTGCTCTGGCACAAATACAAATGTTACTAATAGAATAGGCTATTATGCGTATAAAGTGAATTCATTAATTACAGTTTTTACTATAGAAATACATAGAAAATGCATGAGGGCATGATTGTCAGCGGTCAAGATTTAATATAACCAAAAGAATAGGGCTATTATATGTGTAATTTTCATTCAAGCTAAGATAAAATATTGTTAAAAAAAAGAACAAATTAACTGGTGAATATTTTTTCATGTCTAAAGGCAAGAGTTGCTCCCAGCCTTTTTCTCTCTCACACACACACACACACACACACACACACACACACACCTTCACCAAACTATTACCCATGTCTACAGTTTGACCCAAATCTTTTGCTTTAAAACTAAGTCTTAAAAATCTCACATGCATGAACCCGCAAATTTCTACAGAAGGATAGTTTTTTTTCATTATTTTAAAACAGCAATGCATTGAAATGGAAGGTAATTTGTCTTTGAATTTGGCCACAAATTCCAAGTGATAGTGCTACAGGATAATTTTAATACACTGGCAAAAGTTAATGATTTCTAGAATTTGTATTTTTAGAATTGGGATTGACCTAAATTTCCAAATGGGAAGAGGAGTAATATCAGGATTTTTTTTATGTCTAATTTTGGTTTGATAAATTCTTTTTGAACAAATCCTGTTTTTAGTATGTTTGTTGCATTAAGAATGTCTGTTCTACATTTCATATACAGGATGTTTGCATAATTTTTTTTTTATTCCTTTGTATTATATTTTTACTCAGAAATAAGAGGTATGATTAGCATATCTATCTTTGAGTCTCCGGAAAAAACTAATTTTAATGGGAAACTAATAGTCAAAATCAGGTCTCATTGTTTTCTTTGCAGTGGCTAATTCCTTTTTCAACAAACATTTAACACCAATATGTTTTGTACATGTCTATACAATCCTTATTTACATGCAGACTATTGTTCTCATCTTTGTTATTATCACAATGTTTCGACTGGCCTTTATGAGGTGCTTGTTGATCAGAATAAGCTTCAGGGAATTTCAGACTGATCCTTTTATTAGTTCAAAATTCCCTGAAGGTTACCTGATGAAGGCTGGAAAGCACAGCAGTCGAGACGTTGAGATAATAACAACAAAGATGAGGACCCTCTTGTCCACATGTAAATAATGTAAATAAACATGTGCAAATTTAATTATTTTTAACAAATTGTCAGTGATTTAATTTTTTTTTTTAAATTTATCACTTCCCCCTACCCTTTAAAGTAACTAGTGGAAATATCTAGTATTCATCTTTTATATACTATCTTTTCAGTATATGGACAACCTTGGCTCTCCACAACTTCCTATTTTTGTTGCTCTAAGTAATTTTTGACTCTTTATCATTCTTCTTTGTCCTTTGCTAGCCATTCAATTTCTTTTATGTGCTAAGTCCTTTCAGGACGTGGATGATCATGGCTCTCCACAACTTCCTGCCTTTTGTTGCACTAAGTAACTTCTAACTACTTAGCATTTGTTTTTTGCCTTTGTTTTGCCAATCATTTGCACAAATTTAAGTTACTCAGCCACCCCCACTCAATTCTCTTGCATTCACTATCTTGGGTGTGTTAAATTTTCTATGCCTTCTTTCCTTATTAACTGTTTTCATTTGTTTCTTTGTGATTGTATCTCCTTCTATGTAGGTCCTATCTCTTCCCATTTGCTTGCATTTTCTGTCTATGGTAATATAAGGATTTGTTGACAGAACCACATCTCTGTTAGTTCACATTTCCTCTTTCATCTGTAAGGCACTTGTCCGGCATTCATTGCGATATAAGTCATTAGATATCACCTAGCTGCTGAGCATTCAATTCTTTTGTTTCAAATTATATTTTCCTATGTCTTAATATTTTGCTTAGTTTCTCAAAGGCATCTTTTGCTATTCCTATGCACCATTCGATTTCTGTATCACATTTTCTGTAGCCTGTTACTACATTTACCCAGTTAAGTTTTTGCATCTGTTTGATTTTGATATCCTCAATACATAGCTCATGTCTTAGACTCTCTCTCCCTCTCTCTTGCATTCTATCTTCTTACCATCAATAGTTAGCCCTTTCTTCCTTCTTTCTTTCTTTTGCTACCTTGACTAGGAGTTCTTTCAGTTTCCTTTCTGAAATACTATCAACAGTGTCACCTGTATAAGATTATCTGCCAAATAAGAAATTCTGGTAGATTTTGTAGTTCTCTTAGCCTCACTATATGGGTTAAATAAATCCAATGGGAAAGCATGTCCTTGTTTTTTTTTTACAATGATTTTCAACCTGTACAAGACCCAAGAGCCATTCGAGGTAGAGGGTTACATAGAGGCACAGTTTATGGAGATTTTTTTTTTTTTTTTTTAATCAATTCACCCCAAGCAAGGCAACAATGCCGTCAAGACACAAGAGGCCACTGGAAGTGAACGAGAAGGAAAAGATTTTAGAAGGAACCGGAAATCTAATCTTAAACAGGGAACAGAGTTATTGTTCTCCTAGACTAGTTGCCACCCAAGGCTCTCAGACCCAGTCTGACTTGCTATTTATTCATAGCTGGGAGGAGAAGTGAAGGATTCATACCTTTCCTAAGGCTATTAAGTGAATGTAACAGACTCAACCAAAATTTGACTGGAATTCAGCTATTAGGTTGGTGCAAAAATAATGTCGTTTTCTCACATAGTAACATATGTGAGAAAACAACATTATTTTTGCACCAACCTAATAATTTAGTAGCCATTTTCAATTCATGCCAAGCATCAACTTTACTTAACAATAGTTTGAATGTGGTGGGGTGGCCTTTTCAGAAGGGCACCCCAACATGGTCATGTGGCATCATCTGAGTTTACTACTACTTCTACACAATGCACCTTAGAATACGAACATTGAAAACATTAACAACAGACCCCTTGAAAATTCTTGGGACAATACTGTAATTCCCTATGTATAATACGCATTTTTTTCTAAAAAATAATAAGCAAAATTAGGGGTGCGTATTATGCACAGCTACAAAAAAAATCTTTAAAAAATTGCTGTTTCATAGGTCGATTTCAATTGCAAAATGACTACTCACCACAGCCGTACAACAATTTAACACTAACATTCGGCAATTGCAACCCCATAAGGATGTCAAATATAATCATATCTACCTAACAATACTTACAAATGTAAAATGAAATAAAAATTATCATAAAACTAAATTAGAATAATATTATTCTATGTTTAAAACCATTTTTAAATAAGAGTAGGAAACGCTGGCCGTAATGAAATTGGAGAAATACAATTTATAGGATTTGATTGCCAAACAGGGGGTGCGTATTATACGTGAGTAGAAGCATTTTCCCACATTTTCAGCACAATTTTAGAAGTGCATATTATGGATGAAGGCGTATTATACATGGGGAATTATGGTAATCATTATGGACAGTTTCTGGACTCCCTCTTTCTTCTATGTTCCAAAACTCTTCAGGATGTAGATGATCATGGCTCTCCACAATTTCCTGTCTTTTGTAGCTATTAATAAATTTTGTCATCTCTCCTAAACCTTGTCTACCATCCATTCACTCAAGCTCACTAGGTTGGTTATGAGTTGCCTTCTTTTGTCTCTCTTGCCTTCTCTCCTTTGAGTATCAAATTTTCCAAGCCTTCTTTCCTCATTATGTGCCCCAGAAACTTCAACAGTCTCTTCCTTTTGTTAACTATAAGTGTTCTTTTTGTTTCCATTTTCTCCAAAACTTTATTATTGCTCACATGATATTTTCAGCATCCTTTTGTCTTTCCAAGAACAAAACTGAAATAACATTAGAAAAACTTAATAAAATGTTATAAAATTTTCCTTGTCTGTCACATTCACTGAAACATATTGAATAAAATGTGTATATAAAAAATTAAGGCAACTCATTTTGAACAAATTAAAAATATTTGACACTTACAATGTTGACTTGGATGCTTATGGTGTAAGCATAGAAATGTGTAATTTATATATATATATATATATATATATATATATATTTCATTCATTCATTATGCCTCTTAATTCCTTGGGGAACAAAGAGTTGCAGCAACACCTCTCCAACAGACGTGGATCTGGGTGATCCTCTTCAGCTTTGGGGGACACTTCTTCGGCCATGTTGTTGTTTGAAGATATCATTAAGGTTTCTGTAACAACCTAGTTTTTAAGTGAGTAGGTTGTTAGCCTACTGAACAACTCCCAACCTGGAGCTCCAGGGTATGTCTTTCATCTGGTTCCTACCCCACAGACCTGTTGAGCTTTGTTGGACCTGCTAAGGGGCGAAGCCCCTCCCACATAGCACTGAGGGTCATTAGAGCATGCATGACATCTTACCATGTCAAGGTGACATACCATCAGGACAGATATATGGTGATGGTAATATTAGGCATTTCCTTATAAGGAAACATTCATTGACTGAGTAGCCAGTGCATAAAATCATTCTATTAAAACATTTTTTTTTTTCAGTATTGGTGGGAGTTTCCTTCCTAACATTTTGTAACCTATTTGATCAAAGAACGCCTGTGTTTCGCTTGTAACAGTTTCTTAAAACTAGAAAAACAATCATAAAAATTTTCAAAAATATGGGATTTGACATAGACATAAAAAATTAACCAAAATGAAGTAGATTTTCTACATGTTACCTTCAACCTAAGAAAAGGTAAATATAAACCATACAGAAAAGCCAATGATAAGCCACTGTATATACACACATCTTTCAACCACACATCATCAATAACCAAGCAGATACCACCATCAATTAACCACAGGCTTTCCAACAATTCTGCCGGTGAAACCATCTTCAAGAAAGACAATGAAACAGTCCAAAAAGGTAGTGGATTCCTAGTAAAACTCATATACACAACACAAAGCCAACAGAAAGAGAAACATCATGCTATTCAACCCACCATACAACAAAAATGTAAAAACAAACAGGAAAAATATCTATTAAACTCATACACAAACACTTCTCTGCATCAAGCACTCACCACAAGATATTCAACAAAAACATAGTGAAAATCAGCTGCAGTTGCACTGAGAAGGTGACACAAACAATATGGAAAACAGAAAAACAACAATCAAACCACTTGAACAAATTAAATCCATGTGTAACTGCAGAACAAGCAACGAATGTCCCTTAAACGTCAATTGCTTGCAGAACAATTTAATATACCAAGCCACTGCAAAATCAGCAGATAACACAGAAAAAATATGTGTAAGAATAACTGAAGGACCCTGGAAACAAAAAAGTATGCACACAAACCGTCCTTTAGCAAAAATAAATATGTGAATAGTACAATGCTTTCGAAACATATCTTGGAGATTAAAAACAAAAAACAAAATCCCATGGAAAATATGATAAACAACATCAATCTACGATAATCAATCTAAAAATTGTAAACTCTGCATGGGGGAAAAAAAATATGGTATAATTAGCCTTCCCAGGACAAAATAAACTATTAAATAAATGATCAGGACTCTCAAAATGCAGACAAATACAAATTTTTATTATGTCACTTAAAAATTGAAAACAAACAAGAATAAAGGAAAATAAATAAACAAAAACAAGTAAAATAAATGAACCCAAACAAATAAATAAATAAACTAAGTAAATAAGACACACATTAACAAACCATGTACACATAAATAAACACAAGAAAATGTAGTAATAACAACCAACAATAAAATAATCAATAATAAAAAAAATTAACTAACAACACTATAAATAGCGAAAAGACTGCATTCGGATCCACAATTATTCCCAGTCAATAGCCCCGAGAATAATTCTAAACAACCGTTAACACCCACCAAAATCATTACAATACAATAGACTACCCACAATGCATCACTGACCTGTATATATAAATAGTTGAGCAAAAACACAAAGCATATGGCCTGATGATTGCATTTAGCATGAAACAAATTGTTGCTTCTGAGTGTTGATTTCAATGTCAACTTATATATATATATATTTTTTTTTCACTTTAGAAATTTCACTTTTGCTGTTTTGATATTGCAATTATTACTCTTACAATTATAAAGGATTAAACAAACCATATATTGCAGAAAAATCAAAGAGGTGACAATTTATACTAAATTTCACTTAAAACTTGAGTCACTCACGGTAGGTAATTCAGTTAAAATGGTTATGATGAGTGAAAGATGAGGCGGTAGAAAGTGAAAATTAGGAGGTAAGATAACAGTTGACTCTTGACTTGAAAAATAGTTTGTGTATTGTGTACAATCTGCCAAAGAAAAATTCAAAAAGTTGTTAGCAAAAATCTGCTACTTTAAATATCAGAATCTATGCTAATGTTCTTTCCTCCCCTGAATGGCGTGGCTAATCAGAAAAAATCTCTTGGTGAATAAAAGCTGTTGATTTTTGCTTATGGAAGGAAAAGATTATTTTCTGAGCTTGGTGGATGAGCATGCATTTTTTGCTGGTGAGAAGTGAAGGGTTGGATGTGTGACCCCATTTTGTCATTTCTACGCTGCCTGTTGGACTGTTACGACAGACTATCATTTGAACTGTGATTTGGCTACAAGTGTTGCAGTCAAGAGACAGAAGAAACCTATTGCAGATATTTATTGCTACTATAAGTTTACAGTTTTTTTCTTTTCTTTACTACAACAGACTTGTAACGGTTAAGATTAGTGTGTTCAGGGAAGCACCCACGTGGGAGTTTGTTCCACAAAGTGGCTGTTTTGGGGAAAAAAGGAATCTGAATGGAACATCCTACATTTGAAATACAGAGAAAACTGGGATGATTCAACTTTGTGGAGATAGCAGGGCATGTCTTAGAAGTAAACATCTGAACTGGCATATCTAAAGACTATGGCTATTTGCCATGGAAACCATGGAGAATAAGTCTCGCTCCACCTCACAAATAATTTTAAACTCAAAGCTGGAAAGTAAGGCTTGTGTAGGTCCAGCCTAGATATGGCAGCATGCTCTATTTTTGGTTAGGTCTGACGTTTGTAAAGATGAAGCATGCCAGGAGGAGTTGGGTGCTTTCTGGAGTGAATCAACAAGCTTTCATGATTAAAATCATTATGACACTGTTCATGTAAATTAAGTTTGCAAGTTCAATTCTGATTGGTTTGGTTTGTTTTACAGCATATCAACCACAATGGGTTATTTAATGCTGACAAAATTTTTATTGCTGGTAATATTTTCTTTTTCAAAAATGTATCACTGGTAATATTTTTTTCAAAAAATGTATAGCTGATAACTTTTTTTTTTTCAAAAATGTATAATTTGGTTTGTTTTGTGACATATTAGCCTCAATTGTTTATTTAATACTGACAAGATTTTTATTGCTGGTAATATTTCTTTTTTCAAAAATTTATTACTGGTAATAATTTTTTACAAAGTATTTCTTGTATTAAAACCTATTTTTACACTTTCATAGTGTTTTGAGTCAAGATGGGGATCAACTATTTACTCATAGCTGGGACCTTAACAGGTGCTACCACCCTGGGTCAGGGTGGACCTGGGAACACCAGCAACTAAGAGGTGGTTCCATGCTGTTGGACGTAGTTTATCGTCTTACCCAGGATGCGGATGTAGTTTATTGTCATATCCAGGACGGAATTCTGATGGAAGTTTCAACTTTATTTATAAGGTTTACTTTTCAATCTGATGATGAGTTAATTATCACGCACACATATGAATCAATTATCATACACACACACAATGGGACGCTGAAAAATTATTGACCTGACCCTTTTTCCAGAATCTTATGAAACCTCAGAATTTTGTAAGGAATGTGTTTCTTAATTGAACTGAGAAATTTTCCGTCTCCTTCTTGTAGTGTAATACATTTTGCAGATTAACAGATATTACACTCTGATCCAAGACAGAAATTCCAGGGAGCAATACTTTGGTCTTAGGTAAGAGCATGCAGATACTATACTGATCATAAGCAGAAAGGTCAAATCCATGTGTAAATAATCCCATCAGGTTTCACAGGTACTATGCTAAATCGAAATCAGCAGTCCCTCAACACTTTGGCAGTTGTTGACATATGAGTACGAAAGAGAGAGAGAGAGGCATTCTGTTGGCAGCTGTCAATAGAAGATTCAGCAAAAGTGCCCCTGTCCAGTTCTTGATGTTAGCAAACCATTTCTTGTTTGTCATCTGTCTTTCGTTGACCATTCAATTGCATAATGATTTTAGCCAAGCCAAATGACATAACTGAAGGAAACTAGCTTCCTTATTCATATTTACTGTCATTCAACCAATACAAGGCCAAAGAGTCACTCAGTGTAGAAAGTTACTAAATAAGAATGTTGTAAGGGCAAACGAGGAGGGAACAACAGGTGCATATTATATGTAGGATACATAATGGTTGACCCTAGACTTGAAGAGGTTAAGATTGTCTTGATTGAGAAGCATCCTCTTGGAAATCTGTTCCATGGTGTAACGATTCTAGGGAAGAAGCTAAGTGGAACGTTATTCTTACCAATGGAATATAAACAGGATGAGGATGTACATGGTATGGTGGATACTAGTTGTAAAAGTCTGAACTGGTGGAATCAAGGAATGTTGCTTGCCATGAGAATAGTGAGAAGCTAGCAACATTTCATCTGAGGGTGTGAAAAAAGTTGTAGGAGAAGAAACAATTCATTACCAACACATCTGCACAGAAGCAAAGAGTAGTGGTTCTTGGAGATCCACAAATGTCTGGGCCAGGATCCTTGCACTCCCTATAGATGATATGGTGCAGTTTTCTCTAGTACTTGTTTTTTTTTTGTTTTTTTTTAAATGTCTCTAATCCTTTCTCATCTTGGTATTACAGTATAACCCGGATATAAGAGTTGTCGGGACTGGAGAAGAAGTCTCTTATATCCGGGTTTGGTCTATTTTGTTTAGGTAAGTATGGCTCTAATTTGGGACCAGATAAA
Organism: Acanthosepion lycidas; assembly: GCA_963932145.1. Taxonomy (NCBI): domain Eukaryota; kingdom Metazoa; phylum Mollusca; class Cephalopoda; order Sepiida; family Sepiidae; genus Acanthosepion; species Acanthosepion lycidas. The sequence continues at coordinate 21,193,738 of OZ010586.1, read as the reverse complement.
ATCTCTCTTATATCCGGGCTTCTTTTATATCCGGGTTACACTGTAGAACAATTATGCTTTTTAGGCAATAAATTTATAATCATTTTCTTTTTTAATTCTGGATTTTAATGTTTTGTTATATAGGAATAAAGTGTTGCTACCAACACTGGAGTTTGAAGACAGACCACCAAAGAGCAAACAAGGGCAATCCCATTTTGAATAAATAGATAACGTGATGGTAAAGGAAATGTACATATGGGAATTAGCGTGGCGTCTATGTAATCACTATACAGATTACTATTCGGTAGTTACTTTTCTAGCAATTATTATCGAGCAAGTACTATAGTTCAAGTGTTATTCAAAAGCGTCTGACACCAGTATTGTTCAACAGCATTACTGTAGTTGTATCTGCGATTACAAAGTCTCTACTACAATGAGCATTACGAAAGTGACAACAAGTATTCGTTGACATTACAAAAGTGGTGAGTGTTTGTTGACATCACAAAATGTTTTTAAAGATTTTACATGTCCTGCAGCAAATACCATATTTTCCAGCTTACAAGATGCACTTTTTTTCCTAAAAAAAAATAACCTGGAAAATACGTGTGTGTCTTCCAAGATGAATGTAAGGCAACTCCCAGGTTCAAGTAAGCTTGGACAGTCACCTAAATGACTTGACTGATAGGGACGTGAATTTATATGTTTAGTCATTACACTATAATCTTAGCTATCTATCTAATTCAGCCTTTTATATGGTGTAACCTCAGTTCTTAGATGTTATAACTATTTCCAAGACTATAAACCTTCCTGGAGCCGAGCCACAAGCTTAAACATGCTCTGTTTACTAGTAGCGTCGGGAGCCTTTCTACTCTTGACTAGTATATCATTGCCATACAAACAAAATCGGACGAGTGATTAATGTAAACAATACGTGGCACCAGTACGTGAGGGACGTATGGTGAATGTGTTGTTGTATGAGAATGACTATTTTTTCTTAGAAATTTCTTTCCAACATTAGGGTGCATCTTCCAAGCTGCATCATCTTTAAGCCGGAAAATACAGTAATAGATGTGCTGGTAACATAATGCTTCTCCAAGTGGAAAGTGTAATCAGCAAGCCACGTTCAAATTCTGACCTAGCCTGTTGCATTCACTTTTGCGCAAATGCCTTTTGGAAAGGCATGGATCCATCTTTTCATTCTTTAAAAGACACCGTATGGAATGGGGAAGATGAGAAAGGATTAGAGATATTTTTAAAAAAATCGAGTACTTGAGAAAACTGTTAGATATCATGTATGATGAGCGTAAGGATCCTGGCCTAGACTCTGCTTCTATACAGACTTGTTCACAATGAATTGTACCCCCCCCCCCACTCCAGATGAAATATTGCTTTGGTTTGGTTTGTTTTATGGCATATCAACCTCAACGGGTTATTTAATGCTGACAATATTTTTCTTGCTGGTAATATTTTTTTCAAAAATGTATTGCTGGTAATAATTTTTCCATAAAAAATTCATTGCTGGTAATAATTAAAAAAAAAAAAAATGTATTGCTAGTATTAAAACCTATTTTTACACTTTCATAGTTTTTTGACCCCAGTTTGGGGGTTAACTATTTGCCCATATCTGGGACCCTAACAGGTGCTACCACCCCAGGTCAGGGCAGACCTGGGAACACCAGCAATTAAGAGGTTGTTCCACGCTCTTCAAAACTGCCTGGTCAGAGGCCTTACTGTTGGATGTAGTTTATCATCTTACTCGGGACACGGATGTAGCTTATTGTCTTACCCAGGATGATGAAATGTTGCTATCCTCTCACTATTTCTTCTTTGGATTAAATAGCAGGGTAGATCCGACTTTGTAGCCCAGTCTACCATGTTAGCCAGTCTAGGAGAAGGACAGCTCTGAATTATAAAATGAAGAAGGAATCAGAAAAAAAAAATATCTACCATCTTTCCCAAGAAGCTATTGCATTTCAAAGATAATAGAGAAAAGGGAACCTGTGGAGAACCATGATCATCTGTACCCTGAAGAGATATAGCTTTGAAAAAAAAGAAAGAAAAATGATATGAAACAGTTTATATATTAATAATAGGAATGACAAGAGAAAAACCTTTTATGCCACCATGTTTTGTTCCTTGAACTTTATCAAAGCAGATGTTTGCCTTGATAAATTTCCATAAGGATCAAAACATAGTGGCATAAAAGGTTTTCTACATCATTGATTTTATTATTGTCTTTGCAGATATATTTATTAATATCTGAATTTATATATTCCACAGGTAAAGTAGGTCAAATCTGATATAGATTTTTCAAAAGTTTAAATATTCTATCGCTTTCTTATTTATTTTTTCATTATTATTTTAAATGTTTAAAGCTAAAATATCTCTGGCCTTTCTTTTACATTAATTCCATCTGAGTTACGACACAGGTATTTTTCCCCCTCTCTTTTTAAGAATCTTCCCTGGCTGCAATCTGTTTGCTATTGTTATAAGCCTTCTCTTGATATTTCTAGCTTTCAATCAATATTCTCAGTTTAATGCAAAATTCAAACCCTCCTTTTACAGCTTACCTCTAAACAATATCCACAATTTCATTCTGTTTGTCTAAGTCTTTTACTTCCATTTCTAAAATACAATTTTCCCCTTGCCGGTGATTATTTCAATGATGTATATCTGTACATGAGACAGACTACAAAACAAAAAACAATTCAACAAAATTGACAATGATCAGATTTGAACCCAGATTCATAGACTAGACACTCATTGTAAGCTTTATAACATTGCCGTCAAAATCATCCATGCTTGACACTACAATGTTGAAGGGTTTGTCCAGCTCAATGTGGTACATAAGTTACCATACAATATCCATATATGTTTTATTATACTGCCATAAAAGTAGATACCTCCAAAATTTTCTTAAAAGAACATAGCATGATGAAAATTTCCCAAACTTGATAAAAAACAATGTTTTATCATCAGAATGTTTGTTATTATTAAGAGGAAAGACCAAAATATTTTTTCATTATTTTATTAAATTTTTTAATCCTTTCTAGCACATTTAAAATTTTGCATAAAAATCTTGTTTTTTGCTTCAGCAGGTGGGCCAAAGATTAGTATGGGAAATTTAGCAGGTTTTGTTTTGCAGTAAAAAAACACATTGTTTTAAAATTCTTACAAAAAATCAAATTACTGTCAGATTTGAATTAAATTTTCAGGACTTATTCACAAATGAATGAAATAATTTTTTAAATATTTAATTTAGAAAATCTTGTTCAAATTATTTTTTTACATCTGTTAACCATCACTTGCTTAATTTTTGAAATTTTGAGAAAATAAAATTTCAGGATTCTTTGTATTTATATTAGTTAAAACCAGGACTCCTTGGAGAATTTAAATCATCAGTCTGTTTTTGCCAAACAGAAACACTATTTACCAAAAATTTGCTCTGAATTGCTTTTATAAATAAGATATATTAATGACACTACTGTCTTAAGAAATTTTTTTTTTCAATGAATAATGAATTTTTACAAGAATTATTTTCATTTTTTTTTTTAAATTTTAATTAGAAAAATTTAAGTTTTAAATCTTTTAAAATTCTGTATTAATTTCAGCAGTTTTGATGATATTGTTAAGTGAAAACTATGTTTACTAATCATAAATGGAAAAGTTTAATACAAATCATCAAACACCAAGATTTAAAAAAATATTTTAATTCTTTTTTATTCATGTATAAATGTGCTGTTTTTTGTAAGTATGGCCAACCCATATACAACATTATCAGAAAATAAGAGGAATGACAATAGTAAATTTAAAGTCAACATTTCTAAAATTCAATAAAACAGACTACAGAGAATATTTTTCTAAATTTTTAAAATTGCTGAGAAGATGCTCATATCATTTTCTTCAATTATGCTTTACAAATAAAATATCTGTAGAACATTAGATTTGTCATCACCTTGTCAAACACATAACACAGCTGCTATCAGTTAAAAATACTGCTACTTTCTGGTTAAAAATGGATTTATGCAATATTTTAAACTTAAGTAAATAATATTTGTTTCAAATTAGATTAATTGTGCCTTAAATCAGATAATATTCCTCATATAAAGCTTCAGAAAAGTATATTTTGTTTGTGAGAGATTTTTTAATAAAGCAAATTACATTGCAATGAAAGATGACTGAAAAGGAGCTCTAATCAGCTATTTTAGCAAAAAAAAAGAAATTCTTTCCATTCAATTGAAATTAGTTCTTGAAATATAGTAAAGTATTTTGCTAATTGGAGATACTAAATTTAATCTATTAGCTTGAAATTAAAACTAAGAAAAAAGCTTCAAGAAAGATTTTTCATTTTTTAAAATTCATTTTATACCTAAGTATTACGCTTTCTTGTGGTGATCTCTAAAGTAACTATATAATTTATTTATTTCAACTGTAAAAGGCAGTGACTCTATTATGTCTTAGTGTAGCAGGAATTTTAAATAATGTTGAATAAAAAAAAAAAAATCCATTAATTATTTAGTAATCACCTTCATTACATTTCAGATATTAAAAAAAAATGAGCTTTCAAGATCTGAACAAGATGATGTGCATTCTTCAAAAGGGTAGTTGAGTCTTGCTGGACTGTGATGCACTCTGTGACTGAATAGTCTCAAGAATGCCAGATCAGTGATTTCTCTTACAAAGAGTGATGCAGGTTCAAACCACACCAGAGAGCACATTTTCTTTAATAAATCTATTAGATACACATGCCAGTAGACATAATTCATACAGTTCAAAATAAAAAAATATGGAGCATCTACTCAAACACAGGTATCCACAAAAATAATGTTTGGAGTAGTCAGCCTTGAGATGGGGAAGTCCTATTAAAAGAAATATACCTCCCAACAGAAATCAAAACTGTATTCTCTGTTTGATTTCTGTCTGGTAATACATTTTCTTTAGCAGGACTTCTCAATCTCAAAGTTGGTAAATATTAATTTCTTTTGTTTTCTAAATTTGTCTGAAGATGTTCTTTTTGAACAAAATGTGTCACAACACCAGTTTCTTTTTTGTCATTTATTTAAGCACTTTACAAATGATTGAAGGGATTTTTTTGTTTAGACCCTTTTATGGAGAAAATTCCCACATTTGAAAACTCCCAATGAAAACAGTGCATGCACATAGGCACAATGCTATCAACACAAAAATAAAAACCCTTGATAATGAAAACTGAAATTTCTCAGAAGACCTTGGGCAATTTTTGTTCAAATTCTCTCTGGAAATTTGAAGAATAATCCAAACTGTAAAAAATTAAATTAATAAAAAAGCAAATTTTAATTGGTCTTAACCAAACCCAGTAAATGAAAACCTACTGTTATATGTATATATATATATGCGTGTGTGTGTAGGATGTATACTCGTATCCCAAACAAAAGTGGAGATGATGAGACAAATGGAAAAGCTTATAAACGACATGTTTCACCAACATGTATTGTGTTCAGCTTTCTCAGGTTGGCATGAAAGACAAAACTATGTGTAAGTAAAAAGCGTTGGCATTTTTTGAGGATATTAAGGGGCAATAAATTAAATTACCTTATCACATCCAATGACCAGAAAGTACCACTTCTTTCTTTCTTTTTTTTTTAATTTTAAAACTGTTAATGTCTATTGGATTTGAAATTAGCCCACTCTGAGTAGATATGTCTTTTCCTCTATTAGCTTAAATACCACATTGTGCTACTATTGCTTTTGTGATGATCGGTGATATTATGTATGAGCCTTGTCCTAGGTTTATTCTCAATAAGTGTGAGATCAGTGCACTCTCAATACCTTCTCCCTCCTGATCAGACTGGCATTTATCAACTTGAAATTGTGATCAGATGCATTACTGTGAACTACCAGTGCATTTAAAATGTTGTTATGCAGCATATCTCTGCAATGCTTGTATAGTTTTTTTGTTTTTTTTTAGGTTTATGGATATTTCACTGATGTACACCATTAAGTATTTTGTATAATCCATTTTGTATATGGTGTAATGGATAATGGCACAGAAATGTTAATTGGAGAGCCAAGTTTCAATCCCCATTGGGTTCATTATATTCACTTGTGCGCAAATACCTTTGGAAAAGGTATAAATCCACTACTCCCTCAGCTATGGGTTAATTAGTAAGACTTGTATCATTAAGCCATTATTATCTCAAAAAAAAATTCTTACAATCTAAAAATATTTTCTCATTTTAAATAACCTGCAAAAGAGTTAATAAGTCATAAAAAAGGAATCGACCAATAATTATATGGTTTATACCAATTTTATTGTTTAAACATTGACTTACATAAAATTTGAAATAGTATATACACAATTCAAGTATAACTGACAATGCCTGTATGTAATATACCTTGTCATAAGGTAATGGTTAATGAGGCAAGTCTGGTTAAACATTACTACTTTTGAGTGGTCAGTTCAATCCTCACTAGGTGCCCTATCTAAAGTTTGACATTAAATAACCAAACAAGGGTTAACATGTAAAATCAACCAAATCAATCAGCATGTATGGAATATCATCATCCTCAGATGGCATGTCCCTTTTAAACGTAGGCGATCATGGCTCTTCACAACTTCCTATCCTTTGTAGCTCTGGATAATGTTTGCTATCCTCACTATCCTTCCCAATACTTGTTCTGTCATCCATTATGATCATCCTTAGGTACTGTGCCCCTTCAGGACATGGGAGATCATGGCTTTCCACAGCTTCCTATCCTCTGTAGCTCTAAATAAGGTTTATCTCCTTACTATCCTTCCTAATACATGTTCTGCCATCCATTTCTGTATATGCATTTTCATCATCCTTAGGGACCATATCACTTCAGGAAGTTGGCAATCACGACTCTCCACAGCTTTCTTTTTTTAATATTTGTAATCTCTGCATTGTCATGGCTGTTCTTGAGATAGTGGAATGGTTTCAAGTAGCCTTCTTCATGGTTTTGAGCAAACCCCATGTGAAAATCGATGCAATCAGACTTTCCCCAAGGGTATCACTACAAATTTAAGACAATTTGCTTTCATTTTTCCAGGTTAATATTCAGTAACTTTAATACCACGAGACATCTTTTAATAAACAGAAAATAGTTTTTGTTTAATTACTTTAAAAAAAAATTGTCTATTAAACAAAATGGAAAAACAATTTAGTAAAGATTTAAAAAATATAATCTTCCATAAATGCATAATGCAATATATATGAATAACATGTGCAATAGATACAGTAAACAGATACTGTATTCTGATCCTATATTTACCTACCCCACCTTACAGATAATGTATTCTAATACTATATTTACCTACCCCCTCATTGGTAGGATGTGACACATGATCAGTTCCACATGTAGTGCCTATGCATATATATATATATATATATATAGATATATAGATATATATATATATATAAAATTTCCAAGGACAAAAATTGTGCTCCTTCCACTGTCCCATCCTCCATCTTTAGAGCAATGGAGAAGATGCTGTTACAGTGTTGAAATTCCTGGAAATAGGCCTTTCTCTGAATTGTCTGAAAGCAGAAATACATCGGAACAGATACCACACTTTGATCCCAGTCCAAAGGTGGTATTTCTCCACCTCCCCATGCCGATAGGAGGTGACACACAGTCTTTTTTGGTGTGTGTTCAAATGGGCCAAGATGAAGAAAATTCTGCTGCAAGATTGTATTCCCCCGAAAGAGGCCTCCTTCTTAACTTTAACTGGATAGAAGAAACAGACTACATTTTGATCCCAAGCCTTTGGGCCTGGAAAATGAAGAAGTGACGATTTGGTTCAGAGCAAAAGTTCCAGTTTGTGCCTAGTCCTTTTAATGTGTTCTAAATTGAATGATGCCTTAATTCTAATCGTGACATGAAGAATTTTTCAGATGTACTCAAGAAAATTTCAAATAAATTCTACATTTAAATTTTTGGTTATTACCTTGTTGTTTATGGTTTAATATCTTAAATACTTATGGTTTGATACTCACATTACTAATTTTTTTTCAAAGTGTTTTAGTATTTACTGGTTACAATATTTATAGAAATTAAAAGAAAGTATATAACTGAGCAACATGAAAATGGACTGACTCCACCTGAGATTTTTAAAGCTGGAAAAAAACTTGGAATCAATAGAACGTTTATCAAAAAGACAATCCATCGATACAACAAGACTTCCTCCATCAAAGATAGACCTAGAGTAGGACATCATTGCACCTCTAGAATGTTAAAAATTATTAAACATGTGCTTAAAAAAAAAAACCAGACATAATCCATGAAGGTCAATGAGAAAATTGGCTAAGGAGGCAGAAACATCTAGGAGAACAATGCAGAAGCTCTGTTGAAATGATTTAGGAATGTTGCCCTACAAGATAACCAAGAGACAGCTTCTTTCAACAGCAACAATGAAAAAGAGACTTCAAAGAAATAAGCAGTTGCTGAAACGTATTCATGATGGCATGCTGCAAAACATCATCTTTACTGATGAGAAGCTGTTTACTGTTGAACAGATCTTTAATCATCAAAATGATCGTGTTCTTTCAACAAGTTGTCAATCAGTTCCTGCCACTCCAGGAAAATGCCTCAGAAATCAGCATCAGCTATGGTTTGGGCAGCCATTTTAGAAAGAGAAATGTTTCCTCTTGCTTTTGTTCTCAACAAAGAAGTGTATATAGAAGACATCTTGGAAGATGCACTCAAGCTATGTTGCAATGCCACTTATGGTGATGAACATTGGACACTTCAACAAGACAGAGTAATGAGGTATATTGCTTGTGTAACACAGCAGTGGTGCAGAGATAATTGTCCTGGCTTCATCATCAAGGACAAATGGCTTCCCTCCTTATCAGATATCAATATCCTTGACTATTGTTTGTGGGCAGTTCTTGAGAGTGAGGCCTGTTCTACTCCACACCACAATATTGAAACTCTGAAGGCAAAATTAAAGAGAGTATGGGACAAAATAGCCATGGAAACTGTGCATGCTGCTATCAATGACTTTCCTGAAAGACTTCAACATGTGGTAAAGGCTAAAAGAAACCATATTGAATGAGATGTTCTGGTTTTATTTAGCAGATTAATGTTTACTTTGTGTTAAAATTGTATGCTGATATAATACTTTTTTAAGGAGTTATGAGCTTTTACTTTTGTAACAGTAATCATACTGCACCCTGTATATATATATATATATATATATATATATATATATATATATATATATATAAAAAGAAAGAACAGTCAGATATATAATCCGGTGTTCTTATAGATATTTTTATTTTTACAAGATAGTGCTCAATGTAAATTTACAGAGCATTAATATTATAAATTAATTGATTTAAAATATGTTTTTTTTCGCTACACAGTTCTAACCATGTTTCAAAAATGGAAGCTGGAAGCTTCAAATTTAATTTTGTAATTAAATTACAAAATTAAATTTGGAGCTTTCAGCTAATTAAATTACAAAATTAAATTTGGAGCTTTCAGCTTCCATTTTTGAAACATGGTTAGAACTGTGTAGCAAAAAAACATATTTTAAATCAATTTATAATATATATATATATATATATATATATATGGATGGTGATACCTAGAATCTTTTTGTTGGCTGAGGAACTTGGTAAATAGTTTTCTTTTCTCAGTGGCATGAATTTCAAAAGGTGTGATACATGTCCATTGATTGGATATTAATATAACAAGTGAAATGATTGTTCAATCTATTACACTATTCAATCAAATTACACAAAATTTTAGCAAGCCCCACTTGGTCTCTTTGTTTAAGTTGGTGAATGCTGCCAAATTAATACTTACTTTGTGTTAAAATTGTATGCTAATACATTTTTCACTGGAGGAATTTTCAGATAACCTGTGGTTAATTTATTGTGGGATCTGCTTGATTATTGATGGTGAATAGGTTGCAAGATGTGTGTATGTAAAGTAGCTTGTTGTTAGGTTTTCTGTACAGTTGATATATACCTTCCTCATAGAAAAGTTGTTTAGGAATCCTGTTATCACCATTCTTGCAATGTTTCCTGGCTGTTGCATCTGATTGACAATTATTACTGTTGCATTCAGATCTTTGGGAGGGCAACAGTATCTGGAATCAAAGACTGTCATTTGATGTTAAGTATTGGTCTCAGACATTTTTGGTGGAATTAATCAAACCATTTTACATGTCACTGGTATATTGTCCATGTTTCAGAAGAGTACAGAAGTGACGTTAATGCCTTTACCTGACCAAACTCAATTTTCCAATTTACTAAATGCAACACTTGCTTTCTGAATGCATAAAAAATCACAGTATCCAAGGCACTGTCTTTAGTATCACCAAGGTATGGGAAAGTGTCAACAACCTTCAACATGGTATTTTTCACATGTATTGTTGGCTCTTTGTAGATTACACCAGGTATAGAGGTGAACATCACTTGTCTTCCTCAGACTAATCCTCTATCCAAAAGCATCACAAGTGGTAGAGAAGCAATCCATTTTGAATTTCAAATCTTCCTCCGAGTGTGATATAAAGTCTGTATCATCAGCCTAAAGCAAATTTCAGATCAAGTACTCAAAGTTGTTGGATTTGGTATTGAATCTTCTGAGATTGAACCCTCTTCCTGATGTTCTAAATCTCAAGGTGACTCCTGCTTCACAGTGTTTCGAGGTATAAGTGATAAGAGCACAGTGAAGTATATTGAAGAAAGTGTTGGTGCGACAATGTCACCTTGCTTTTACCCCATTGTCCTCTGCAATCTCATCTGAATATGAGACAAGCCTTCATATGTCTGTAGCTGTTTCACGAAGACAGAAACGGGAGGGACACCAATCTTACCATGAATCCTCATGCATAATTACATACATATATCCATACATATTCATGATGGCTACCATCTTTGATATCAAGTATGACCATTTTAAGATATCATTTTGAGGCTTCGTATTCAGCACGTAAAAAGCAACTAAGCATATCAAGCCATGCCTCTGCATGACATTTTTAAAGTAGAGAAAGACATTACACTGTGTCAATCTCGCTTTCTGATCAAGAACGGCTTATTCCTCAAAAGAAGAATCAGCCAACGTCATTTTATTCAGAATAAGATAGGAAAGTGTCAACAACTTCCATCCTGGTATTTTTCATTAGAGCACACTAGGTGGATAGGTGAATATCACTTTTGTCTTCCTCGGGCTAATCCTCAGTCCAAAAGCATCACAAGTGGCAGAGAAGTGATCCATTATGTGTTGCAAATCTTCCTCAGAGTGTGCTATAAAGTCTGCATCATCAGCAAATAGCAAATCTCGGATCAGAAACTCAAAGTTCTTGGATTTAGTATTGAATATTCTGAGATTGAACACCCTTCCTGTTGTTCTAAATCTCAAGGAGACTCCTGCCTCAAAGTCCTCAAAGTGATAAAAGCACAGCAAAGTAGACTGAGGAAGGTGTTGGTGCAAGAATGTCACTTTGCTTTACCCCATTGTCCACTGAAATCTCATCCCCAAGCGCGCAATCGAATGTGAGACAAGCCTTCATATCAGTTTGTAGTTGTTTCACAAAGTTGACAAAAGTGGAAAGGCAATCAATCTTTCCAAGAATCCTCCTCGAAGCATCACAATTTATGGTATCAAAAGACTTTATCAAATCCACAAAAACCCAGTACAATGGTACTTGCTGTTCAATGCATTTATCTTGCAGCTATCTTACCAAGTAAATCATATCCATAGTACCCTTGCCTGCTCTAAAACCACATTGTGCTTTTGCAATGTGGTTGTAAAGAAAGGAAAAAAAGACTGTTAACTTATAGTAGCAACAAACGTCTGTAATAGATTTTTTCTGTCTCTTGACTGCAACAATTGTAGCCAAATCACAGTTCAAACAGGCAATGTAGAAACAACAAAATGGGGTCACAGAGCCAGCCTTCACTTCTCACCAGCAAAACGCGTGTTCATCTACCAAGCTCAGAAAATCTAATCCTCACATAAGAAAAAAACGGCATTTGTTCATTGAGAGATCTTTGATTGGTCAAACCTTTCAGAGGAGGGAAGAACATTAGCATAGATTCTGGTCCTTAAATTAAATTTTTTATTTATATATCATGTATATATATATATATATATATATGATGTATTCATATATCATGTATATATATATCATGTATATATCATGTATATATATATCATGTATGTATATATATATATATATATATATATTCATGTATATATATATATATATATATATATCATATATATATATATATATATATATCATGTATATATATATATCATGTATATATATATATATATCATATATATATATATATATATATCATATATATATATATATATATATATCATGTATATATATATATCATGTATATGTATATATATATATATCATGTATATATATATATATATATATCATGTATATGTATATATATATGTATAGATATATATCATGTATATATATATATATATTTATCATATATATGTATATATATATATATATATATCATGTATATATATATTATCATATATATATATCATGTATATATATATATTTATCATGTATATGTATATATATATATATATATATATCATGTATATATATATATTATAATATATATATATCATGTATATATATTTATCATGTGTATGTATATATATATATTATATATATATATAATGTATATATATATATATATATATATATCATGTGTATGTATATATATATATTTATATATATATATAATGTATATATATATATATATATTATATATATATAATGTATATATATATATATCATGTGTATGTATATATATATATTATATATATATATAATGTATATATATATATATATATATATATATCGCGTATATATATATATATCGTGTATATATATATATATATTGTGTATATATATATATATATCATATATATATATATATATATCATATACATATATATATATATATCATGTATATATATATATCATGTATATATATATATATATCATGTATATATATATATATATCATGTATATATATATATATATCATGTATATATATATATATATCATGTATATATGTATATATCATGTATATATGTATATATCATGTATATATACTATATATATATCATGTATATATGTATATATCATGTATATATATATATATATCATGTATATATATATATATCATGTATATATGTATATATCATGTATATATATATATATCATGTATATATATATATATCATGTATATATATATATATCATGTATATATATATATATCATGTATATATATATATATCATGTATATATATAATCATGTATATATATATATATCATGTATATATATATCATGTATATATATATATCATGTATATATATATCATGTATATATATATCATGTATATATATATATATCATGTATATATATATATATATATCATGTATATATATATCATGTATATATATATATCATGTATATATATATCATGTATATATATATATCATGTATATATATATCATGTATATATATATATATATATCATGTATATATATATATATCATGTATATATATATATATATATCATGTATATATATATATCATGTATATATATATATATATATCATGTATATATATATATCATGTATATATATATATCATATATATATATATCATGTATATATATATATATCATGTATATATATATATCATATATATATATATCATGTATATATATATATATCATGTATATATATATATCATATATATATATACATGTATATATATATATCATGTATATATATATCATGTA
>OZ010586.1:21124623-21169623 GCA_963932145.1 Acanthosepion lycidas | reverse complement strand
GACATGAACAAAGGGTGCTGGGGACGTTATATGTAGATAGATAAGACTGTGATAGATAAATAGATATGAACAGATTGAGATAGATAGATAGATAGATAGATAGATAGATAGATAGATAGATAGATAGATAGATAGATAGATAGATAATGAAAGACTGAAATAAACAGACATGAAAGAGTGAAATAGATTGATAGATATAAAAGACTGAAATAGATAAGGAGCAGACTGTGATAGATAAATAGATATGAACAGATTGATAGATAGAAATACTAAAATAGATAGATATGAAAGATATAGATAGATAGATAGGATTAATACAAATATAAAATTTGTCACTTTGCTGATTGATGTTATATTCAGCACCTTGACTCCAGAGTTTCATAGATGAACATTTTTGTTATTGTTCTGTCCACTCTTCAGGAGGTTTCAGCAATTGATTGTCGTTATTTTTTATCATCTCTATTCTAAGTTTGATGTAATTATTTTATTTTCTAGTTGGCATGCTCTTATTATTGGTGTTAGGCTGATTTTCTTTTTCATTGTGTGTGTGTGTGTGCATGTCTGTCAAATATCATGAGAGTATTTCTTTTCATCATTTTCATGTCTGATACTCTCTCCTTATTACATTTTATATTATATGAATAAAAGCAAAAGGATAACGTATCTTAGTCTTGTTTCGTACTCTGATGTACTTTATTAAGACAGATTTGCCTTGATAAAATCGGTCACAGGACAAAATGCGTCAGATTGTAGTTATATCTGAAATTTCTTATACACACACACACACACACAAACACACACACTGATGTCCAAGTCAGGCACCCGCGGTAATTAAATTACAGTGGGTGTTTTTATTGAGACACTCTCTCTCTCTAGGAAGTTTGACATTCAAGCTTTGAGATTATATCCTAGCCTTATATATAGGGTACCCCCACCAAAAAAATGTATTCACTCTGTAAATGACAATAAATGCAATGTTTATTGAATTAAAAACAAGATTAATGGTTAAAATTAAGAAAGATTAATGTTTATTGACTTACAAAGAAGATTAATAGTTTGAATTAAATATTAAATGAAATTAAATACATGGATCTGAAAAAAGAAAAAAGTTCAAAAATTTATAGGGAGTCAAAAAGTGAGTACATTTTTGGGGGACTCCCTGTGTGTGCATATATATATATATATATATATATATATATATATTTTAAGACATTTTTTTTTATGTTTATACGTTCTTTTTTATAGATAAACATAAAAAATAAACATAAAAATATCCATCATATATATATATATATATATATATATATATATATATATTTGTTTGTCACGTGGTCATGGTTATTTTTGGTTTTAGCTATAAATTCTGTTCCATAATTACCCTTTTCAGCCAGCATTACCCTGACAATTCGTTTAGGTGAAACCTAGGTAGGTTTGCGTGGCACCTTAGGATTATCTCAGGTTTTGCTCTACTTCGTGTATTGAGCACTTTTTGTAGTTGTCTTTTTACTCATTTTTTTGGGGGGGTTGGGACTTGGAGCTTGAACACTGGATGATTGTTTTCGCCTTGGTTTAATGTTCTTGCTTCTTTCTTCTTTTATTCCTCATTTTTCTTCTGGTACCGATTTGTTCTACTGCAAGTTGAGTTATCCAAGCTTTTTCCAAGCAAGTACCACCATTTATATATATATATATATATATATATATATATATATATATATGGTGGTCATTGGCTCCTATAAGAAGCTCATCTAACTTTTTCATACTATATAATATATGCTTATATACTAACTTTAAAAAAAAAAAACGATTCTTTAGCTGTCCGTCATATACTGCCTATCTATAACTTTGCATTTGCGATATATATGACTATGTCTGTGTTGTTCATGAGTGACTTATATTTACACAATATACACACAAATACATGCACACATACACACAATTTTCCGTCCTGGGTATGACGATAAACTACATCCGTGTCCTGGGCAAGACGATAAACTACGTCCAGCAGCAGGAGGTTTTGAGGAGCGTGGAACCACCTCTTAATTGTTGGTGTTCCCAGGTCCACTCTGACCTGGGGTGGTAGCACCTGTTAGGGTCCCAGCTATGGGCAAATAGTTAACCCCGAAACTGGGGTAAGAACACTATGAAAGTGCAAAAATAGGTTTTAATACCAGAAATACTTTGTAAAAAAAAATTATTACCAGCAATAAATTTTTGAAGGAAAAAATTAATGTTACCAATAATGTTTTTGAAGAAAAAATATTACCAACTATATATTTTTGGTGAAAAAATATTACCAGCAATATATTTTTGAAGGAAAAATATTACCAGAAATAGATTTTTGACAAAACAAAATATTACCAGCAATAAAAAGTTTTTCAGCATTAAATAACCCCTTGAGGTTGACATGCCATAAAACAAACCAAAGCAAACATATACACAATTTTACTGAGTTCCCCATCCCTGCTCATTCTGGACAACTCTTATCCTAAACATCTAATGTCAAATTCTCTAAGCCCTCTTTTCTTGTAATGTGTCCCAGAACTTTCACCTGTGATAAACATATATTATGAAATATAAGAGACAATGAATGTCTATTATGTCTGATCATGGGCCATTCAAATGTTTGCTTTAATTTCTGGTGAAAATAATGACAAAAATTGTCCAACATTTGGATATTTTTAAGTTGGCCATAAGCTTTCGGCTCACATGAGACATCCTCAGAATAGTTATACAAACATGAAACAAAGCTTAGGACCAACTTAATAAAAAAAATATCCAAATGTTGGACAATTTTTGTCTTTATTTTCCCTAGAAATTAAAGCCAACATTCGAACATTAGAATGGCTCATGATCAGACATAATAGACATTCATTGTCTCTTATATTTAATAATATATATTTAAATAATGATTTGCTGCCCCAATACACACACACACACACACATATATAAAGTAAAACGGGTGTCACATCAGTAAAACAATACTCATATGTTACTGCTTTCTGTGACTTAAAGTGTTTATGTAGGCACTTATATGTTGAAGCTGTTGTCTCACAATCCTCAAGCAGAGTATGAGTGACAAAATACTCAGTCCCATATTCCTTATTAATGAGTAACATATAAGTAATGTCTTATTTATTTTTTTATATTGACTCTGTTTCGCACATTTTATATTGAGTTCTCTCTTCATAATGTCTCTTTTTTTCCTTTATTATGAAGTATCTTGTCTCATTTTTATCAAATTTATAGAAATAAAAATCTGATCCTACCAACACAAGCACAACCCAGGCAAACCAAAAATTTCTCTAATCTAAAGCAGAAATGTTGATCCATGCTTAAATGATCCTATTGTATTTTTAAAGATACTAATTTTGGTTAGGATCTAAAACACATAATGAAGACAGAGGACTTGGCGAATTTGACACTCACAGGATATATTAAAAGAAGGTAGAGCAGAAGGAAACCGGGAGTATACCCAACGATAGGAAACTGTGGAGAGCCATGATCGCCAACTACCTGAAGAGACATGGAGAGACAGTTATTTCAAGGTTAAAAAAAAACTTTAGCAAGTTTTTTTCCACTCTATATTCACTTTAGTGATTTGTTAATGTGTAAAAATGTCATCAGTAATTCAGATTGTCCTTGTGACAGACCTGATTATATTCAAGTAAACACTTGTAAAACTCGCTCATCTGAAGGCCACAGACATTTGCACTTTGTCAACTTTTATGATCACGACTTGCTCCATACTTACCACCCCTTGTCATTTGCCTCTAATGGACTCGTCCATTCCGCTTCTCTCCATCTTTCTCTTTACAAACATTTTTTTTATTATTATTTAATAATACCTACGACAGGAGACGAACGCAATTCTTGTGGTCTTTTCTTTCTCTCTCGTTTCGACTTCATTTTTATTTTTTAGTCATGCTTATTTGTTACAAATTTTATTTTATCTAAAAAAGACTGTCCTTCACCTCTCACGTTTCCACCCCGACACTCGTTTTCTCTTTTCTCCTTGCACGTTTTTTTTAATTCCTCTTTTCATTCTTTTTTTTTTTTTTTTTTCTTTTTTTAAACCCATGAATCAGCGATTTTCTAAACTACTCGCTGCTAATATTGCAGACTATCCGCTTTTTCTTTTTTCTTTTTTTAAAACTCCTGAGTCACCATCATCTATTAACAACCTTTTCCGTACAGTACCCTCGCCACTACTACAACTATTACTCCGTGCCGTGGCTCATTAGGTAAAGACGATGACTTTCGTTTTTCTGTTACTAAAAAAAAATTCATGCGGTCGTAGTCCGGTTCGAATCCATAGGGTCTGGGTCCTGGGGCATCATTTACTACTCACGACGCGATAACTACTTACAGCCACACACTTCTTAGTTATTTACTCCGCTTAACTTTGTCTGACACAAGGCTACAATTGCGGCGTACTCTTCTTCAGACAGTTATGATCCGCGTGACGATTTTATTTTCACGACCATCCACGGCGGGTCGCACAAAGTTTTTAATTTTGATTTTTGACGCAACAATTCCATTTCTTATTCATTCGTGTTCGTTTAAGTTACTAAGAGAGTAAATAAATTAGAATAGATTAAATAAATTTAAAAAAAGGTGGATTTTTAAACTCTCGGCCAACGGGTAGATAGCCGTCCAAAAGAAAGTTGCTCGTAAACCGTTCACTACCCAGTTGCCAAACAGATCAGAATGTCTTCCGTTTTTTTTTTGTTTTTTTTTCTGCAAGATAAGAAAAAGATAACAAATTTGTCTTTGAAATTAACATTTCTTGTGTCCAGGAATCGATTAGTTTTTTGTCCATGTATAAGAAAGGTTTTTTATTATACTTTTTTAAACTTTCAAGTTTTACACATTTTGATCTTGAAAAATGTTTTTACACGCTTTGGGGTTAAAAATAAAAAATAAAAAATAACGGCTTCCTAGGACAAGAAGAAAAAAAAATTTTTTTAACTGTTTCTTCCAATGTTGAAAGGTTTTTTTTTTTTTTCCTTACAGTAAAAATCCGCTGCCGCAAGCAGTTCTTGAATCTGGCTGGTCACCCGAAAATAAAGTTGACAGGCTTTTTTATTTTATTTTTAATAGCGTAAAAAAACACTTATGGTCTTCTTCTTTTAAAAGTAACCTGGAAAAGGCAAAAAAACGAAAATCTGTTACCTACCAGTTTTATATAAATTAACACACGGTGATATTATTCACGTATCTGTCTGTCTGTACATTAGAATTTCTTCTTGTAAGTTGTAAACAACGCACATGTGATAAGCCTGGTGTTTACTGTTTGTTTAGTGTTACTGTTAGTGTTAACTTATGCACTTTAATTTTATTCATAACTGGCCTTGTACCAGACTTGGCATAACACAAAACTGTAGACGTCTCTTTCTATTAAATTCTATAGCTGTTAGGTGTGTTTGGTATTATTTTCTGCCTTCAACCAACAACACACCTAACACACACACACATAAAAATAAAAATAAAATGTGTGTGCCTTGCTATACTGCTATATTCGCCTGGTCCTGAGATGTAGTCAAATAATCGTAAGATGAACTATTTGGCAATGTTTGGATGTAAATGGAGGAATGGGATTGGGGAAGAAAGTTTGACTGGGGTTGGGGTTAACAACGAACAGTGGTGCAAACTTATATCGTAGGTAGTTGTGATTATAAGAAAAGCAAAGAGCGACACCGAGAGACAAGGGGCAACAAATCGCCAGACTGCAGCAAGGACATAGCACTCGTTATAACCTGACCTTCTACATTGATTTCATAACAAATCTGGATTCTTAAGGCTATTACGTGGGCGCCCACAAGAACTGTTTCACGACACGATGCCAATGGGCAGGTGTTCGGAAAAGGGTTAAATTTACCTTCAGCATTTTCGTACTCACTTCTTTTTTCGCCCCCTCTACATATCACGCTAAAAAATTTATTTTCCTCTATTTTCTTTTTCTTTCTTCCTTCTTTTCCTATTTTCTTTCCTGTTTTTTTTTTTCTCCTCTGTTTTTTTCTTTACTCCTCTACTTTTCCTATTTTATTTTCTATTTCTCTTTTCTTTAAAAATTTTAAATTAAAATTAAAATTTTATTTTGTCTTTTACAGACTCTACAGTACACTCTACAGTCTACATTTCTCTTTTTATTTTTCCCGCCTTTCTTCCTTCATTCCTCCTTCCTTCCATCGTCTTTTTATTTTTTTTCTCTTCATCGTTTTACTTCCGGCTCTGGTATTTTTTCTTTCATTTTAAAAAAAAATATTTATTCGCTTTGTTACTTTCGTTTTCTTCTTCTTTTTTTTTTTTTTTTAACTTTTATCTTTTCTTTCTTTTTTCCTTTCATTCTCCGCTTTCATTCCTTATGCTTTTTCTTTTCTTCTGACCTCATTGCTATTCTATTTTTCTCTTTCTTTCTTGCCTTCTTCCTTCTTTTGTCTGTCTCACGGTCTTCCCCGACTGTTTTCCCTAACTTCTTCCCTCCTTTCTTTCTTTTCACCTCTTTCTCTAACACTTCTCCTTTGTATTTTGACTCCCTTTCCTTTCCTTCCCAGGCATCCATCTATTTCCCCCTCCTCCTCCTTCTCCCCTTCGTCTTGTCCCATCTGATGCCCTGGGTCAACGACAAGGCCAAACTCTAGCAACGCGTTTAATCAAAACAATCTCCCGTCTACGGTAAAGTTACCAACCTGAAATAGCAGCAGCTACCTACCACTTTTGAGGCCGCGGATTTTACAAGTACAAGACTGACCGCAGAGAGAAAGTTGTTGCCTGAGCTCTTAAATCAGTGCGACCTATCCACCCTACACGTCTTTAGATTTTTTTTAATATCTCATACGAAATAAGAACACATAATCTCTATATAGTATCTTAACCTGCGTGAATGAATGTCATATTGTTTGTTTTTTTTTAGTAAAAGACTAAAAAACACTACTAGTGGATTTACCAACCAGATTTCTGGGTAGATACTTTTCTCTGTTATTACAAAAAAAAAATATTCTTAACTCAACATTATAAAACTTTTAATCTGACTGTGGAATTTGGTTAGAGGAAGTTTATATGAGCTACTTACTCCAATCTGAGAAAAGGAGAGGCTCTAAGTATAACTTAGTTGACTTATTAAATTACAGTATCTGAGTAAGAAGAGTGAGTGTAGTTAGTACTTAACTTACTCTATATACTCTATCTGTAATTTATTTAAAAAAGAAAGTCTTATATAAGACTTTTCTATACTATTGCAAATGCTTTAAAAAGCACTTAGACTCTAAGCCATAGTGTGAGGTTTGGTGTTAATCTGAACTGGATAGTACTTAGAATCAAGTGACAGCAAGCCTCCTCAAATTTCCAATAGTTTTCATGCTATTTTCACTGTAAGACAATCATTATTTTTCAAGTTCTCATTTGTTTACCGAGTCTTAAAAAAAAAGTTCTGGGGATTTTGCCAAAAAGGCTGTTATTTATAAAGATGGCATTCGCTTTCATAGTTTCACAAATTCTCGTAATTGGTTCAAACATTATGCTGTTTTGTTTTTTTCTCTTTTGAATTTCTTTTTTTACATGTGCGCCTGCTGTAATGCAATGGTTCTTGCTAACTAACTGGCAAGCTTAATTCCATTTTTACTAGCTCTTGTCTTGTGTCAGACTAAGATAGACATAGTAAATAAAAGATCTTATATACAATTTTTATAAAACTGATAGTAATCTTTGTTATTCACTCAGTGATGAGGAAAGGTCTAAATTGTTGTAATGGTGGTCGCCGTTAGAATTGCACTTCCTCTTTTTAATTTAAAAGAAAAGATAGTATTTCTTTTTTTTAAAATCATTCCGCTCCAAGCAAGGTCTTAAAGCCACTAAGTTGCAAAGGGGGTTACTGAGTGTTAGCGAATATGGGGAAAAACCACTATTAAGGAGAGAGAACAATAAAAAAAATAAGAATTAAGAAGGCAGAAGATATTGATTGACATTGCATTTAAATTTTTGAAGATCAAAGTTGACTGGCAAGCAAGAAGGTGGAAGAGAGTTCCACAAGCAAGAAGTGCAAGAGAAGAAAATATTAGCATAGAACTTAGTTACATTTCAAATGTAAAATGATGAGATCCAGATGCCACTCATTCCACAGTTGGAATATCTATCTATCTATCTATCTATCTATCTATCTATCTATTATATATGCGCAGTACTTATTGGAAAGCACTCAATATCAGTGATAGAGCTAACATATTTAGTTGCATTGATGTAAGTCTATGACCCTGGGTTTCATGCCCTTGTGATTGTCAGACAAAAAATCACAAGGGTGTGAAATCCAGGGTCACAAACTCACATCAATCCAACTAAATACATATATAAATATATATATATATAGAATAAGATAAATAAAATATTGTTAATAAAAATATCAAATATATATATATATATTATTATGAAATGGACAAAGTCCAACAATTATTTTAAGACATTTTTATGCTTATACATTCTTTTTATAGATACAAATATTTAAGTAAATGCTCTGTTTATAATAAACAGTATTAAACAGCATTTACCAGCCTGAATGTCCGAGAAATTTTCACAGGAATTATTCGTCCTCTGACAGGATTCGAACCTGTATCCTATATTGTCATTTAGCTTGATGTGCCTTTAACCGATTTGGTCACAGAGGAGCGTTCGGTTAGCAAGGTCAAACTTACTGTATTTAAACTTCAATCTTCTGTGAATCTCTCACGTACATTCATGTCTGCTCAATGCGTATCCAAATGTAAACAAATGACGTCACACATTATGAAATTATTTTAAAACATTTTTATTTTTGAAGTTTAAATACAGTAAATTCGACCTTGCTAACTGAACGCTCCTTTGTGGCCAAATCAGTAAAGGCACGTCAAGCTAAATGACGGTTCTGTATAGGATACAGGTTCGAATCCTGTCGGTGGACGAATATTTTCTGTGAAAATTTCTCGGACATTCAGGGTGGTAAATGTTGTTTAATACTGTTTATTATAAACAGAGCATTTACTTAAATATTTGTATCTATAAAAAGAATGTATAAACATAAAAATGTCTTAAAATAATTGTGTATTTTTTAATACATACATACATACATACATATATATATATATATATATATATATATATATATATATATATATATATATATATATATATATACACAGAATATTGTAAATAAAAATATCATTAAAATTATGTATTATTTTAATACCTATACTATTTATATATATAGAGATAGATATTTTAATACCTATACTCTGGTGGATTATACAATTTGTAAATAAAAAATGTATTTGAACAAATCGATATCAGGGAAAAAAAATTCAGTAAAAAAAGAAGTGGCTAAAGACATTTGTGTTGGGCAAAAATAATCAATCAGAACCGCAATGCCTAATATATATATATATATATATATATATATATATATATATATATATAATAGACAAGAATAGCTTCTTTTTTTTTAATTATATCATCCCAAGCAAGGTAATAAAGCCACTAAGATGCAATTGGTTACAGACTTAGTTTTTTTTTTCTCATATTCTCTAAGAAGAGATAATAAAAGAAGAAGAATTAAGAAGGCAGAAGATAATGATTGACATTGCATTTGACTTTTTGAAGTTCAAAGTTGCCTGGAAAGCAAGAAGTCAGAAGAGAGTTCCACAAGTGAGAAGTGTGAGAAAAGAAACTGCTAGCATAGAACATATGGTTACATCTAGCCATTTCAACTGTAAAATGAAGAGACCTTTTATATTTTATTACAAGTATTTCATATTTTTTATCAGTACCTCCTGTCATCAAACCTTGCTAAATTAGACAACTTGGAAATCACTATTTCTGTTTGAATTTCTTGTACAAGGAGTTAGAAAACAGCCGAGATGATTAAAGCATTTGTTTGTGAATTTGGTGGTACTGTAATTATGTGTTCAATCCTCAGACTCGCTGAAAACAATCTACCCCTATAGATAGAAAGGATTTAGTTTGAATTTCCGTGAAGGTTATCTGGATCAATTAGCACCTGAAGAAAGACGAAACGTCATAATAATGTAGTCAAAGTGTAAATAATTAAAATGAGAAATAAATAAGTAACTCTTAACAGCCTGAGAAGAAGTGCATAAGGTGTGGTTTCAAGTCTTGCCAGAAGCTATTTCTTTTATTTCGATTTCACTCTGCTTACAGCCACATCATATTGAAACGTCAGTTCCCATATAATCACTGAAGTTAAGTAACATTGAGTCTGGTCAGTACTTAGATTGCTTGGGAATACCACATGCTGTAAGCTTGGATGTGCAGGTGGTGTAATGGACAATAGCTCAGAATTGTTAATTGGAGAGCAGAGTTCCAATTCTTGTTGGTTTCATTTTATTCACTTACATGCAGAATGGTATGAATCCACTTCTTCTCCCCACAGCTATAGGTTAATTAGTAAGCCTTGTATCACTAAACCATTATCTCAAAAAAAGTCTTAGAATCTAAAAATATTTTCTGGCTTTAAACAAACTGCAAAGGGTTGATAAGCTGTAGAAAGTGAATCAATCAGACTATGAAATACTGTTTTAGCTATACAGATATGGCTTTTAGATTTATTTACATTTTCTAGAATATAAAGGTATAGAAACTAACATGTCACAAAAGAGGGATCAGTTTATATATTGACTATAATATAAAATTGATCCCCTACTTTATATTCACATTATAATTTCTTGTTTGTTTAGCAAATACTCATTAAGTAGGTTTGGTTTAGTTTGGTTTGTTATACGGCATATCAACCTCAATGGGTTATTTAATGCTGACAATTTTTATTGCTGGTAATATATTTCCTTCAAAAATGTATAGTTGGTAATCTTTCTTTTCTTTTTTTTTTTCTCAAAAATTCATTACTGGTAATATTTTTTTTACAAAAATGTATTGCTGGTAATACTTTTTTTCTTCAAAAATATATTGCTGATAATAATGTATGGCTGGTAATAATTATTTACAGAAATGTATTGCTGGTAATGCTTTTTCATCAAAAACTGTATTGAAGGGCTTTAAACCCAGTTTTAATGTTAACTATTTGCCCTAACAGGTGCTACCACCCCAGGTCAGAGTGGACCTGTGAACATTAGCAATTAAGATGTGGTTCCACGCTCCTCAAAACCTCCTGGTCAGAGGCCTTGCTGTTGGACATAGTTTGTCATACCCAGGACGCGGATGTAGTTTATCATCATACCCAGGACGCTCATTAAGTATGAATCCAACTCTAAATTAGTAAAACTTGTATCACTAAAACCATTATTATCCCACCCTACAAAAATTTCTTACAATCTAAAGATATTTTCTGGCTTTAAATAACCTGCAAAGGGTTGATAAACTGTAGAAAATGAATTGATCAACTGATTTCACTTTTACTTTTTTGAAGGACAAATTATGTGAGTTGTTTTATAACTATTTTTCTTATGCTAGTGCAAATCTTTTTTGCTTTTACTTATTTTTGTAGTGCAACTATTTAGATATAGTATATTTAGGAGGCACGGTGGAGTAATGGATAGCAGCTCGGACTGAGGAATCGGAGAGCAGTCGAATCCATTACATTCATTTACATGCTAATACCCTTAGGAAAGATATAAATCTCTTCTTCTCCCCCCAGCTATGGGTAAATAACAGTACTGACCGGGTTCTGTAGCCTTGGATGGCAACTGGTCTCCTGCAGAAAGAAATGTCAACCTACTGTGGGAAACAATCTGCCTTGTCAGTCATATATCGAAAGATATATGATTGCCTAAGCATGTATCACGCATGGCACATAACTGACTGATCTTTAAGCATAAGTTCTACACTTGAATATGCTTTATTCAACAGAACAGAGAAGGAATATCTGTTAAACATTTAGATGCGTCATTTGATGTCAGGTGAAAAAGAACTATGCAAAATTGTGTGTAACTTTCCAAACACTTTTGATTATTTTGGTCATTTTCAAGGAAAGAAGGTGGAAGTAAAAGAAAATGGCTAGTAGAGCTGCTAACACTAAGAATCTGGAGTTTGAAATTAATATTATTTCACGTACTATGGTTTCCCCTACAAAGGGGGGTGTAGGTTTGATCTCTGCTAGAGGACACATTTTCTTTAATAAAATTTCTTGATTACAGAGACTAATCATCATACTATATACTGTTTAATAAATAAATAAAAATGTAGCATCTATTTCAAATAAGAATTGTCCACCATAATATTTGAAGTAATAAAAATGTCAGATTAAAAAGAAATCCATTAATTCTTTAGAAATATACAATCCATCTGAAGTTCCTCAATAAGATGATTTTGCTTTGAACAATTTTTGTCAAATTTTAAATGATTCATTCAGACTTCAAAACAACGATTGAGTTCAATTTTTAAGTAGTTTCAACATTTTTCATTAAAGTTATTGGATTTATTATAAAAGCTGTAGTTTGAAGTTATTATACAGATTAAACTAATATTAGTTTAAAGCCTCTGAAATTTAATAAAAAATATTTTTTTCCCCATGATATATGTCGAAACATGAGTAATGGAAAGGATCTAACATATAAAAGGTTGAGTGAGCGAATGTCTACATTGAAGATATCAAAGGAGTTTTGCAGAGATCATTGAACAATAAAGAGGGCTGTTGAAAATATGACTAAGTTGGGAGTGAGAAGCAAAGGAAAAGGCTTTAAGATTTTGTCTCCTGAAGGGGAACATAACTAAAGCCAGTTATAGTGAATCAACCACTTTTGAACAGGCTGGAATTAAAAAGGAGTCAAGGACAAAAGGTGTAGAATACTTCACAAATTGAGATATATCAAGAAATATCCTAGGCAGACTCCTCTCAGTGAAGCAAATATTTTAAAGTGTCAAAATTAGACCAATACATGAAAATTGATCTTCTAAAGAAATTTTCAGATGAATCTCAAGTGACGCTCTATAGACCTGTTGGATGGGACAAAGGATAAAATTTTATCTGATGCAGATATGCCTATGACTAAAACAAGGCAGCAATAAGGTGGAAGTGTGAGGATATGGTCTGGAATTGTTGATCATTGGACCATTCAAAGTCGATGAAGGAGTTAAACTGAACAATGCGAACTATTGAGATTTCATGTACAAGACTTTCTTTGAACGGTACAAATCACAGCCTGGCAGTTTCAAAGCAAAATGTGTATTTATGCACAACAATGCTGCTCCTTATGTTTCTAAGGTTACCCATGAATTTATTTTAGCATAAAAGGTTTACAGGACAGAAAATAATGGAATGGCCACATCCCGATCTGAATCCAATTGAAAATCTATGGTCAATTGTGAAGATGGCAAACAATATAACAGCAAAGTAGGCTTTTCAGAAGTAATTAAAATCATTGTGTCAAAAATTGAACCTGCTGAAGTAAAAAAAAAAAAAATTTTTTTTTAACAAAATCAATGCATAATAGTTATTAAAAAGGATCACTATATTAAGTTGTAAATTCTTCAAAGACTTGTATATGTTTGTTATTTGTTCTGTCATAGGTGTTGCTCAATTATTGAAATAAAAAGCGATTTTCTGGTTTTGCATAATAACTTCAGGCTGCAGTTTTATAATAAATGCAATAAATTTAATAAAACATGTTGAAACTACCTAAAAATTTAACTCAAGTTTTCTTTTGATGAATAAATTAATAGTTTAAAATTTGACAAAAATTGTTCAAAGAAATTTTGAATTATTGAGG
Organism: Acanthosepion lycidas; assembly: GCA_963932145.1. Lineage (NCBI taxonomy): Eukaryota > Metazoa > Mollusca > Cephalopoda > Sepiida > Sepiidae > Acanthosepion > Acanthosepion lycidas. The sequence goes on along the minus strand of OZ010586.1, from coordinate 21,155,917 downwards.
GTTATGTGATTTGCATAATGCCAGACAGACTATATATATATATATATATATGTATGTATATATATAAACATATATATATATATATAATCATATATATATATATGTATATATATAAACATGTATATATATATATATATATATATATATATATATATAAACATGTATATATATATGTATATATATAAACATATATATATATATATATATATATATACACACACACACACATATATATACACATATATATACATATATGTATATAAACATATGTATATAAACATATATATATACATATATATACACACATATATATGTATATAAACATATATATATACATATATGTATATAAACATATATATACATATATGGATATAAACATATATGTATATAAACATATATATATACATATATATACACACATATATATGTATATAAACATATATATATACATATATGTATATAAACATATATATATACATATATATATATATACACACATATATATGTATATAAACATATATATATACATATATATACACACATATATATGTATATAAACATATATACATATATGTATATAAACATATATATATACATATATATACACACATATATATGTATATAAACATATATATATACATATATGTATATAAACATATATATATACATATATATACACACATATATATACATATATATACACACATATATATATATACATATATATACACACATATATATGTATATAAACATATATATATAGACATATATGTATATAAACATACATATATATATATAGACATATATGTATATAAACATACATATATATATATAGACATATATGTATATAAACATACATATATATATAGACATATATGTATATAAACATACATATATATACACACATATATATATATATATATATATATACATATACACACACACACACATATATATATATATATACATGTGACACTATTTGGCTTGCTAAAAAAAGAAAGAAGAGAAGAAAAAAAAAGAAAGGCGAGAATTAAAGTTAGGTGATAAGAAGCCATCACGAAAAGGACACTAAGTGGTGTTATTTTTCTGACAAAGAAAAGTCGTAAAATTTTTTATTTCCATTGTCGAGAAAGGAAGATACTGGATTTAATCTGATTTATGTTACGGGGCGGGTGAAAATTCTAGGCTGGTCAAATGACCTACAGGGCAGAATTCTAAATAGATAAAAATTATTTAGGTTGCAGAAAATATCCATTGGATTGACCGCAGAATTACAAAAACAAAAGACTGAGCCATTGGCTATCTACGAAGATCTTTGAAAAAGGCATCTCTTTTGTGCCACGGTCTGGCTATGATAAGAAAATTATTTTTAATTAACGCCAGAATGCGATCTCATAATATGACCACCCACTTGATGCTGGCGAAAAGCTGGTTGATGAATTCCAGGTGATTCGGTTAAGATAAAGAGTCTAGGGTGTGAGGTCTCCTCGAAGAGAAGAAAGAAAAGGAAAAGAAAGATTCTTTGAGCAAGATTTTTTAAACCGAGGCTAGTCTGGCCACACCCACGCTGCTGAGCGCCCATTGGCTGAATGGTGGCATGAGCATTAGGCGGAGGTAATCATTTGAAGAAGGAGGGGAGGCCTGTTGCACCCCCTGAAGGGATAGGTGTGAGATGCCACTGTGAGAGAGAGGGGAAACCTGTTGACATCCTCTGAGGGTATGGGTGAGATACCAATATGAGAACAGAAGAAGGTGGGAAGACGGAAGACTTCCAAAAATGGAAAATAATAAAATTTTCCTGACTGAAAACAAAGAAGTGGATTGTGGGTTTAGAATTATCAAGGAACCTCAAACCCCGACAAGCCCAAAAGACGATAAAGGTTAAGAGAGGGGAAGAGATAGGAAAAGCACTACCCCTACGAACTCTGAATCGAGTGAGATTTGAGGAGAAACGAGGAAAACTCGTAGAGCAAACAGAAGGAATAGGGGACGAAGATATATTGGCACCTGATCAATTTAGGGCCAGGGTGGGAGGTCTGCTGAGAAATAATCGAGATGTGGTGGCCAAATCAGATAAGGAATTGGGCCAGACCCAGACAGTAAAAATGAAAATCGACACCGGTGATCACTCCCCTGTGAAATTGAAGCCCTACCGGACATCTATTCATAAGAGACCCCTTGTGGAAGAGGCAGTAGAAGAGATGTTGGAAGCTGGGATGATCGAAAGATCGATCTCCCCTTGGAGATAGTAGGTAAGAAAGATGGCAGGCAACATTTTTGTGTAGATTTTAGGAAACTGAATTCTATATCGAAGCTGTTGGTGGTGCCATTACCACTAATCGATGATATATTGGCATTATCAGGGAAAGCAAAGTACTTCTCTACGTTGGACTTGAGGTCTGGGTATTGGCAGGTAGCCCTTGATGAGGCTGACAAGGAAAAGGCCGCATTTGCGTGTCACCTGGGACTATTTCAGTTCAGGGTGATGCCATTCCGTTTAGCCAATGCCCCGGGAATCTTCCAACAACTGATGTCAATAGTGTTAGGAGGATACGAGAGCTTTGCCATGGCATATTTAGATGATATTTTGATATTTTCAGAAACAGTAGAACAACATTTTTTCCATCTAAAACAAGTGTTGGGAAGACTAAGAAAGCACGGCTTAAAATTGAAATTGTCGAAGTGTCAGTTTCTGTACGAGTAGACTAGATATTTGGGCTTTGTTATAAACGGAGACGGTATTAAACCCGACATGGATAAGGTGAAAGTCACAAGGGAAATGCCAGAACCTAAGACAGTGAGACAAGTAAGAGGCTTTATAGGAGCTATAGGTTACTACCGACAATTCATCCCGGCATTCTCGAGAATTGCCATACCCTTAGTAGCCCTGACGAAGAAATACGCTAGGTTCAAGTGGACAGAAGACTGTCGACGGGCATTTGATACCTTAAAAGAACAGTTGACAGCCGTCCCACTGCTGACGTACCCAGACCTCAGCAAGCCTATGGTACTATACACTGATGCCAGTGAGCAGTGTGTAGGAGCAGTTCTTACCCAGCCGTGTCCCGATAAAGAAGGACCAGTGCCAGGCATACCAGAGGAGGAACCGATATACTTTCTCTCTCATAAGCTCTCAGAGACACAACAAAGATGGCCAGTAATAGAAAGAGAAGCATATGCTATCATGTATGCTCTCCAAAAACTGGACTACTACTTGAATGGTGCGGTTTTTACTATAAAGACAGACCACAAGCCTCTGCAGTACCTACTGCAGGCAGAATGGACAAATAATAAGAAGATTCAACAGTGGGCGCTAAAGTTAAGTGGCTACCACTGTAAGATAGAGTATTTGGCAGGGAAGGAAAACACGTGCGCAGATTTACTCTCAAGAATACCGAAACAACTGGAAGAAAGACCTGTAAAAGTAAAGCAGGGAGTAGATGATAAAGCCTATTGAATCGGAGTAATTAACTCTAATAAGCTAAAAGATCGCCTTATGTTAGAATCAGATGAGGAAGTGGACGCACAGATAATAACCGATCCCTATTGGACGGAAGGAATTGAGAAGGAGCAGGCAGCTGCCCTTAGAGAAAAGGTGGAGGCAGGAGAGACCACCAAGTATGCAATAATAGAGGAAAGGCTGTATTATCTCTCAGGTAGGGATGAAGAAGTCAAGCCCAAGTTGTATGTGCCCAAAAGTTTAAGACCAGAGATATTGGAACAGTGCCACGAGAGGTTGGGTCACATGGGAATTGATAGAACATATGATCTAATAGGGAGAAAGTACTATTGGCCCAAACTGTACAGAGAGGTCACTAACTATGTTTGGAGCTGTGTAGTGTGCCAGTTGCAGAGCAGAAGGCAGGAAATGGTACCATTGGAGGAGATGGATGTGCTGAACTTCCCCTTCGAGAAAATGAGTATGGATATATCAGGACCATATGGGGAAACTGCACAAGGAAACAACTATATAGTGAGTTTTGTCGATTGGCTAACAAATTGGCCTGAGGCATTTGCAGTACCAGACAAGAAGGCGAAAACTGTAGCCGATTTGATAATAAGTGAAATCTTCCCTAGGTATGGCACCCCTGTGCAACTTGTCACTGATAATGGCACAGAGAATATAAACAGCATAATGAGAGAAGTGCTGACAGGTTTGAATATAGAGCACGTAAAAACATCTCCATATCACCCCCAAGGAAACGCTAAAGTGGAAAGGTTTCATAGAACCTTGGGAGATGTGCTGGCCAAGCTGGCCAGAGAGAATACAGGAAATTGGGATTTGTATTTGACGCAGGCTCTGGTGGCCGTGAGGTTTACGATAAATGAAACCTCCAGATTTTCTCCTTACTTTATGTTGTTTGGCAGAGACGTGGTCCTGCCTGTGGATAACCTGTTGAAGCCCCGAAGGGAGTATATGGGAGAAGATCATCATCAGTTGTTGCTGGAACAGCAACATAAAATATTTGTACAGGCCAGAAGAAGAATAAAGAGGGCACAGAAGAGAAGAAATGAGTGTCAATGCTGAAAGAAAGGTAGTAGAATTCAAGGTTGGAGACCCTGTTTACTATAAAATCCAACAGAGAGAAGGAAAGCTGGACCAAAGGTAGGAACCGTACTACCGGATAGTAGAGCAGATGGGTCCAGTATCATATGTAATATGGAATTAAGTGGCAGGACGAGCAAGGAGGGTCCATGTCAACAATCTGAAGAAGGCTGAAATAGCTAACATGGAAATGAGCGAGCCGAGGCCTAAGAAGACAAGGACAAGGAAGGTAACTCTGGTTGAGCCGGAAGAAATGGAGACGGAGGAAGATTCCGAGGAAAATGAAGAGATAGATCGACTTGGCCAGATAGACGAAGCGATCTGAGTGACAGAGTTGGAACCCTCGGCGGGGATCAGCGGCGTTCAGTCGTCGCCTGAATCGGTACAGAGAAGACCCTGTGATGTCACCATCGCACCCCCATGCCCAAAGAAAAAGAAGAAAAAAATGAAGGGATCCAACCAAGCAGTCAAGGGCTCTAAAAAGAGGCACCCTAAACAAGAGGAAGAGTTGAACAAGTGGGAGGAAGAGGACCAAATACCCCTTTTCCCAACTCAGAGAAAGACTAAGAAACAGGAGAGATTTAGGCATCGAGTCAAGAAGTAATGAAGATGTCCAGGGCGCAGACTTGAAGCAGAAGGAAGAATCAGGAGAGGAAGAAGAGGACAAAACACCTCCTGAACGGGAATTAAACACTGAGGGAAGGTTAGAGGTCGAGCAAGAGCTACCTCTGAAGATGAGATTGAGAAGGGTAGAGAACCCCAAGTCTCAGTAGAACAAACAAGGTGGTGCAGAATAGAAGCACTCGGTGTCGACAGATAACGACACTGGCTCATCCAAAAACCTACTGGCTGACTGTGGTGGATGTGGATGGAGGGGATGGAGTCGCGAGCTTCACCTCACGAAGGACGGAAGAAGATTATTGGCATTGCTAACTGGCCATCAGTGGTGTCATGAAGTACGACCTTTGGAGTGAGCGCCACACACACCTGTCCGGACCATTCTGTCTGCTAGGAGTTAGTTAGGGGAGGGGAGAGCCGAATTGTTACAAACTTAGAAAGAAATTATGGAATAATTGAATGAAGAATTGAACAAGACCGAATGGTTATGAAGAATAAAAACAAGAGAATTTTGTTGCCTTGCAGGAATGACCAAAATGAAAGGGCTGATGATGATGATGATGGTAGCCACACTGATGGTGACGATGATGGAAGCTTGGAAGCACAGCCGAAATACCATTTTTAAAAGACGAGTGAAGTAATAATAACCAGGTCAAAATGGTTGATCATATTCGTGATAGATTTAAAACCATACGAGTCACTACTAAATAAACTAAGAAATGAGCTAACGCAGCTGGATGCAGCCCGGTTGAAAGTAGGGCAAGATTATTCCAAGGAGAAAGGATATCTCAGATTATTACACTCCCTAGAATCGGAGGCCACTATGATAGAGGCTCAATGGAGGGACATGCAAAATTACCTGAAGGGAATAGAGTTACTGCAGATGCGGGGAACAAGATTGGTAGTTCCGATTGTAGTTAAAGCATAATCAAATGAGCATGCAGCAACTCGAGAGGGAGATGCCGAGCAGTGTTTTTACTGATACAGAATCGGCGAAGAAATTGCAGAAAGACCGGCGGAGGAGGCTGGCGTGGGACTGACACATGCGGCGGAAAAACCCCCTACAGCGGAGAGAAAAAGATTGACCAAGAAAAACAAGCCATAATAACCACACACATACACCCACAGGCACACGCACACATTACATTTGCATGTAGAACAAAAGAAGATGAAAAGAACATTACAATTGCATGTAGAACAGAAGAAGGTGAAAAGAACATTACATTGGCATGTAGAACAGAAGAAGATGAAAAGAACATTACATTTGCATGTAGAACAGAAGAAGATGAAAAGAACATTACATTGGCATGTAGAATGAAGAAGATGAAAAGAACAATACATTGGCATGTAGAACAGAAGAAGATGAAAAGAACATTACATTTGCATGTAGAACAGAAGAAGATGAAAAGAACATTACATTTGCATGTAGAACAGAAGAAGATGAAAAGAACATTACATTGGCATGTAGAATGAAGAAGATGAAAAGAACAATACATTGGCATGTAGAACAGAAGAAGATGAAAAGTACATCACCTTGCATGTAAAACCGTAAAATAAAAGAAAAGAAGAATAGAATTGCATGGGACAGATGCATGATGCATGATAAATAGTGTATTTGGGTTTAGGTGTCATTTACGAGTAAAAGACAAATAGGTTAAGGGAGGATTGTTACACTATTTGGTTTGCTAAAAAAAGAAAGAAGAAAAAAAAGGCAAGAATTAAAGTTAAGTGGTAAGAAGCCATCACGAAAAGGACACACTGCTGAGCGCCCATTGGCTAAATGGTGGCATGAGCGTTAGGCGGAGGTAATCATGTGAAGAAGGAGGGGAGGCCTGTTGCGCCCCCCTGAAGGGATAGGTGTGAGATGCCACTGTGAGAGAGAGGGGAAACTCGTTGACACCCTCTGAGGGTATGGGTGAGATACCAATATGAGAACAGAAGAAGGTGGGAAGACGGAAGACTTCCAAAAATGGAAAATAATAAAATTTTCCTGACCGAAAACAAAGAAGTGGATTGTGGGTTTAGAATTATCAAGGAACCTCAAACCCCGACAAGCCCACCCCGGTTTTGGTTGGCGTCCATATAAGCAGAGTCGCAGCGAGTTAAGTTCAGTTGAGTTCGAGTTCAAGTTCGCAGTTGGGGTTGGAGACGGACAGGCAAGCAGTTGCACCCGCCTAGAAGAAGCTGACTAAGATTCGCACAAATTCCAAACTCAATTTCTAACCAAGAACAATTTGTTTTTGAAGAACGACTTAGACTCACACCACCAAAACAAGTTTTACGAATATCACCTGAAGATACACCAAGAACCAGTTTCTTAAAGAACAAACAACTTAAGATGTTAAGACTTGCCTAACAAACACAAAGTGTCACGAATCCATATAGCGGGTTGGGAAGTAGACGCAGTCCTGTATTCAGCAACCATATATAAAATATTGTTATCCTTTTTTAACACATTTGAACTTTTTGAGTTATTATTTTATTTTATTTTACATATACTTGTGCATTATCGCCCTTATTCGAACTCAACTTGCATTACGGCCCGGCGACTGATTGATTTCGTCTGCCTAAGATCAATTCACAAGGTGGGTAGGTTAGAATGGAAATCAAAGCAGTTACTTCGGTAACCAGACGTTGGAAGCGAGCTGGGAACGACAAGGGTGATACCGAATCTAACCAGATTCCCATTCAAATCACCAAAATGTTAGAACGGAGGGACGTCACATACATATACACACACACACATATATATATACATACACACACACACACACACACACACACATATATATATACATACACACACACACACACACATTTATATATATATATATATATATATACATACACACAGACATATATATATATATATATATATATATATATATATATATACATATATACACACATATATTCAATCCTAATACCCTTGAATTAAGCTATAGTTGTGCAGATAATCTTGAGAAAATAATTAAGAAACATAAAAACAGAGTCTTTAACATGTATAGGGATTCAAAAAACTTGAATATTCACCAGGTTTCAAGCAGTACTACTAAGTATAATGACACAAATAACAACTTATGCAATTCTAGTAATCCAAATAATTGTCCAATACAGAATAATTGTTTCACTAGTTCTGTAGTTTATCTTAGTACAATCTCTACATTAGAAAACTTTTACATTGGTAGCACTATGAATTCATTCAAGGAACATTGGCAGGGACATATGAAATCTTTTAATAGCAGTAATTATAAGTACAAGACTTCATTATCCTAGTATTTTTGGAGTGTAAAAGAAAAGAATAAAACACCTACTGTTAAATGGAAATTAATCATGAGAGCCCAAATATGTAAGTCCTTATATGCCCCTTGTTATCTATGTCTTAATGAAAAATTTGAAATAATTAGATTTAAAAATAAGGCCCATCTCTTAAATCAAAGAAACGAACTAGCCGTTAACTGTAAACACCAATATAAATTTAACTTACTATAGGGGTTGTAATACTTTTAACGATAATGATATCAATGTAAGTTTAGTAGGTTATTACTTTTATTACCTAATGGTCCTCCTGTTGATGTGGGTGTGTGTTTGTCCACATGCATTGTGTTGTTCATGTCTGCATGTGTGTGTGTGTGTGTGTTTTTACTGATATATACATATATATATATATATATATATATGTAGGTTGTTTTTATAAAAAGAAAGAAGGTAAAAAGGAAAAAAGGAGGAGAAAAAGAGAGGAGGGAAATATATATGTCTGGGTGTATGTATATATATATATATACGTGTATGTGTGTGCCTGTACTTATATATGTGTATATGTGGATGTGTATATATGGGTATCTATACATGTTTATATATATGTATATGTTTGTTTGATAAAGGTTTTGTAATTGCTTATAGACTTAATAATCAACAATTGTGTCTCATTACATTTTAATATTGTATGGACTTTACTGTCTTTTGTTATCACTAAGATAATATTGTTAGAATATATATAGGTTTATCTATCTATATGCCTATTTATGTGTGTGTGTGTATATATATATATATATATATATATATATATATATGCAAGTTTGCATTTGTATGTATTTTTTATATATATGCATGTATTTGTATATGTGTGTATATATGTATATTTGTGTATTTCTGTATTATATATATATATATATATATATATATATATATATATATATATATATATATATATGTATATATGGTTTGTTTACTTTTTATGTTGTGGTCTGGGTTGACATATTTATGCTTGCTTCTGTATGTGTATATATGCATATACGTATGCGTATACGTGTGTATGTGTATACATGGATATATATATGTATATGTGTGTATATATGTATATTTATGTTTGTCTGTAGGTGGGCTTTTCTGTGTTTCTGTCTATAGTGAAGAATGTGTGTACACATATGTCTGTATGTATTTTTTATTTTCTTTCACCTACTGTTATATTTTTGTACTCGTGTATGTGTACTAGTGAGTATATAGGTATATATGAAATATATTTTTATATATATTTGTGTGTTTGGATTTTTCTTTTTTATATATTAGATGGTGTTTTTTTATGCGTATATTTTTCTGTCCATGTCTATCTGTTCTGCCCATGTTGAATTTTATCTATTCTACCATTGTTATCTATGTATATTTGCTCATATAAGTTATATTTTTATAAGTGGTTAGAATTCATTTAATAACACTTTCAAACTTGAATATTTCTTGGTAGGTGTATCGGCGTGTCCGTGTCAATGTATGTGTGTGTATGTACGTGTCTTTGTCGGTATCTCTGTGTATGGTCACTTGTGTTTACCTTTCATTGTGTATGTTGTGTTTTTTTTTTTAAATGGTCATGGAGATATTTCCTGTCTCATCGCTCTTTTGTGTGTGTATATATCTAAATACGTCTGCATGTTTATGTATTACAATCTGATTGTGTATGCATTGTCTTTTGCAAGATTTCATCCTCCCCTGCCTCTGTTTATGCTTCCAATGTATCCATGTTGTCATGAAGTTCAGAGCAACATTTGATCTCAACGTTTATTCCAACTTAATTTCAATAAAAACAAAATAAATAGAATAACGTATGTATTTTTTCTTTTTACATCAGTAATTTTATAATTTTAAACTTTATATAGATTAAATTTAAATTTTAAAATGGGTAATATTTAATTTCAAATTTTATCGTATAATTTAATATTTATTAGAATAAATTCTATTTTTGTCTAACCCTAACATCAAAGCATTAAATAATTATTATAACTTAAGTTCGTTGTCAAGTTTTTTGAATTCGCATATATTTGTATTTTGATAGGTCATTCCAGCTTATGTAACAGTGTTTCCCCTAGTGAGGGGTGTTTGATTGATTTGAACCTTTTAAAACCCTTTATTTTAAATTCAACATCATCACTTGATAAGAGACGAGAAGTGTTGAAACAACATGGCTAATTTTGTAGTGATTTTATAACATATTTATGTCATAATTTTCGAATAAATAATTATATATATATATATATATATATATATATATATATATATATATATATATATATATAAAGCTATGGTAGGTGCAAACATGTATAATATAAAAAGATAATAGACTTTATGTGTCCTCTTAAGAGTTCTCCATGAGTGTCAGTTTCTTGTATGAACCATAATTGTCAGAAATCTGTTCTTCTCTCAGATGATGATTGTTGTTGACACACGAAACTGACAGTCACGGAAAACTAAGAGCACACGTAAAGTCTGTTATGTTTTTATATATTGGCTGACACTAGTTTTTCATTTAAGCAGGTTTTATTAAAGAACACAGACAAAATTTATTTTGATAATTTTTTTTAAAATGATATTTTTCTTCTTTCTGCATAAGAGAATCTGTATGTAGGATTCCGGTTCAAGTCTTGCTAGAAGCTATTTCTTTTTTATTTTTTTTTTAATCATTTCACCCCAAGCAAGGTGATAATGCTACTAAGGCACAAGGGGCTACTGGGAGAGAAAGAGAATGAAAAATACTTTAGAAACCTAATCCTAAGAGGAAACAAGGGATAAACCTCTACTTCTGTTCAAAAGACTAGGGAGGAGTGTGAACTGGACAATAAGCAAACCTATCTCCTCTGATAATTCTGATTTTGCTCTGTTCACTTTATCAGGTGAAGAATATGTTGATCTAGAATATGAAGGTGATAAAAAAAGTAAAAACAAAAGAAAGCAACAATATGAGAGAGAGAGAGAGTAATTGAGTAAGGTCTGTTTGACAGCAGTTGCAGTAGCAGTAGTAGTAGTAATAGTGATTGTGATTATATTAAACCCACAATTTATTTTTGATATTTAACAAGCTAAGCTGAAGACTGATCGTTATTGCTCTACAGTATGGCCTTCTTCTTCTTCATTTGCATGTGGATGTGCACATACAATGTCATGAGGGTCCCATATACATGAAAACGCACAACTTTAAACTTGTCCTTGTACAGCATTTTGTTCATGTCAAAAGATGGATAAATCTCATACAGATAGTCACCTCTGTCTAGGATCAAAGTGTAGTGTATGTGCATGTTGAAAAGAGGCATGATGAAAATACATGTGATTTATGCTGAGAGCAGTGAGGGCCCTAAAGTTGCTGGCACCCCAGGAAAACTGAACATCAGCACCCATGCAAGTGTCATTTTTTTTAATTTTCACAATAAAAAGAACTGAAAATATAGAATCATGAGTTTATTACAATATCCAACTTAATACAATCTAAAGAAAACAATCATTAACCTAGATAAAATATTTTTTCTAGCCTCAATATCTGCAAATCTTTTCATGGCACTTTCTACACTGATCTTCTTTACAAAATCATTTTCTTTTGACAAAACAACCAAAGAATTTAATCTGTTTTGAGTCATGGATGTCTGCAATAATAATATATATACATATACAACACATGTTTATATATCCATATATATATATATATATATATATATATATATATATATATATATATATATATATATACACACACACACATATACTAGCGGAATTACCTCTGTCTTGCTGCATGTCACACATTTTTTTGTAAGAAAATGATGATTGATTTTAAATCATTGTTATAATTTGTTGAGAAAAATGATGCATTTCAGTATTACTCAATGATCTCACTGATGTTACCTCCATTTTCTGGCTTTCTCCATCTATATTTTGGACAGGAGTCATTCCCTTATTTAAATTTAATTTAAATCAAAGTGAAAACAATTTTCAGTTTGGAGTACAGCATTCCATTTCCTAATTTCATGCAGAGTGAAATGCATCAGAGTGTATGTGCAAAATTAAAAATATTAAATGGTGATAATTTACTCATCGCATCCTGTGTATGTATATATATATATATATATATATATATACGCACATTATTCCTTCAATGAAGTTTCAAGTAACATTCAGTCACATAGGTGTTCGAACATTCTTTTCCCTAATTCTTTCCAAGATTTGTGATGTGTCTTCTTTTAAATCTTGCTTTCAATTTCGAAATTGAAGCAAACCTTAGAACCGTTCTCAGCACTGCCTGGGATTTATCAGTGCTTTCCTCTTCATACTGAAATTCTAAGAAGTCTCTAAGAAGATTTTCTGAAATCATTTCCCTTTATTTCGTTGTTGTATTGAGTATTCTTGTGGTTTCTACAAAACTATTTTCCCCAAATTTCTATAGCCTCTCCTGATATTCCTTCACAAATTTTTCTTTCTCCGCATCATTATTATCCTCTCTTGTTCTACTTTACTGAGCCCAAGAATGCTAAGGGATTGATGTCACAATTACTATGCCACCAAATGCAAAAAACAATGGTTAATCCACTAGGCTATTGTCCAGTGGGACAATTTTAAGTGTAGAACTTAATGTCTTAAACCTAAGCAGCCTGCAGATGAGTGTACTTAGATTCACTGGATAGAGGGTGAGCAATAACTGTACAGTATTAAATAAGAACCAGACAAGATATCCCTGGACGTGGTTCAGTTTGAAATTCTCTGTAAGTTACACAAATTGACATAAACTTGATGACTACCAGGAAGTGGGTGGGGGGACACAACAGCTGAAGTGTTATGATAACAACAACACAGATGGGGGACAATAGTCTGTGTGTAAATAATGTAAATAATTGTTGTGGCCTTGTTAGGGCCAGAAATAAAGACACAAGTGAGGAATTGATTTAAACAAATATATTAACAGAAACAGCAATACAAACATATACAAACGAGTGTTACAGCAAGAATGTTCAGTCTGACTGTCAGAGCTGACTGCTGGAAACTTCCCTCTCCAAAAAGGCAGTACCTGCTTCTATTTATAGCTGGGAGAGTTCATGCATGTGTGGGTAAATTACCATAATAATAATGATAACTCCTCACCCCAGAAATTCAAACAGAAAGTGACAGCTTTTCTCGGTCCATTTTTCCCAATATCTACTTTTCTAAAATCTAAATTTCAAATTTGGTTTGTTGTTTGATGACAATGTTTCAGAGAAAATGGAAACAAAAAAAACATTTATACATAGCATTGGAAAGAGACAGTTGAAATTATTAGAGCACAAAATGAAGAAAGAAGACTTGGAGAATTTGACACTCAGAAGACATATTATGTGACGAAAGACATGACATGAATGTGTCTTGCCTGCAAAGTGATGACAAAAAGAAATATGGCCACTATTGAGGACACAATTTATGTGCACCTATCTTGTTCAAAATGAGACGATATTTGCACACGTGCAAATTTTGTCTGTATTGGAATAGCATAAAAAGCGGGGTGCCAGCAACATGACAGAACCAAAGTCATTCGGCGGATTGCGTGCAATAGAGCTGGACGTACAGATTGACAGATGGACAAAGAGGAACTTGAAATAGGCGCGGCTGAGTTGGTGTCTGTTTCACAACTGCCCAGTGTAACGGCTGAGAAAGGGAGTCATGCAGTCCATTTCCTTGAAGAAGAAGAAGAAAAAACAGCCAGACTGCCGGTGAGCGTAACCTACCTAGTGAGCTTGTGTAAATGGTTGGCAGAACAGGGATAAGGAGAGATAGAAAAAATACAATAAGTTAGGAGTACAATCAGGTATTTATGGAATGGTGTAGAGAGGTCTGTTCATGCACAAGATCTTGCTCCTCTGTGACATGACTAAATATTTCTGCAAAGGTCTCCCAATCACTTGTAAAACTGATATGTTGGGTTACTACATTTCACTGGGTAGCAAGGGTCCTACGAGGGTTGTTCAAAAAGTTCTAAGCCTCACCAGAAAGAAGAGCCATAGCTGAACTTTTTGTTGTGGCAACACACTACTCCTTTTTATAAAACAAGAAAAACTATTTCAGATTTCTGTCTTAATTTCTGTGCACGTGAGGCAGGTGGTGTGCAACAAATCCAAAAATGAACAAAACAATGGCCCAAGCAGTCCTAAAATATTTGCAAAAGAAAGGCATGGCACCCAAGAAAATCCGTGAGGACATGATACAGACACTTGGTGAGAAGTTCGCTTCCTAAGCAACTGTGGGCTTCAAAATTCAAGAGGAGCAGGGATAGCACAGTTGACCCTTGATCAGCTTGTCCAAAAACCTAAACCACTGATGAATAAGTTCATGTCATTCACTGTATGACAGACATCTCACAGTCCAGCAGATAGCTAAGTCCATAGACATTAGTTCTGGTTCAATCCATACTGTTTTAACTGAGATCTAGGTGCTGAGCAAGCTGTCTGCAAGATGGGTCCCAAAGAATGCTGACACCAGAGCAGAAGCTGAAAAGGTTGACATTTCCAGGACACTTCTGAGTCGCTTCCAGGCTGACCCAGAGAATTTCCACCGCAGTTTAGTAACTCAAGAGAAAGCCTGGGTTCACACTTTGATTCAAAGCAAACAGTGAAAACCCTCTGGCTTTCAACCCCTGAAGAAGTTCAAGCAGGCAAGGCGATGGCTTCTGTTTTTTTTATTTTTTTTTATTCTAAAGGCGTAATCATGATAGACTACCTGGAAAAGGAAAAAACTGTTAATTAACTGTACTATGTATCAGAATTAAGACAATTGAAGGAGGCAATCAAGTTGAAATGCAGAGGAAAGGTAAGGACTGGTGTGTTCTTGTTCCAGGATAATAGGCCTGTTCATTCTGCTTAGGTTGCAGTACCTGAAGCAGCCATATGTAGCTTTGAATTGCTACCCCATCCCACTTACTCACCAGACTTAGCTTCATCTAACTTCTTTTTTCTTAAACCTAAATCTCACCTGCTTGGTTGCCATTTTGGAAACAATGATGAGGCCATATGTGCCCTGGAGGAGTTTTTGCAGGATCAGGATATCACCTTCTTCTGTGAGGGGATTGCAATGCTTAAGCATTGTTGAGCCAACTGCAATGATGTCAAGGAGGACTATAGTGAAAAATAGTGAAAAACTGTCTTGTTTCTCCAACTCCTGGTATTGCTTAGAACTTTTTGAACTGTCCTAGTACCTATGTGGTTCTTAACCTGTGATATTTCTCACATCAGTGTAAATACGTTTTTAGCATTTTCTTAAATATTGAATGATAAATTTTTAAGTGAGTGTTATATCGTAAGAAATATGCTCTCTAAGAGTTAAAGAATCTGAGAAAAATCATTATTAAAAAGAGAGGATAATAAAAAAAAACTGGATTCAAGAAGACAGAAGATGATGATTGACATCGCATTTAAATTTTTGAAGATCAAAATGGACTGGAAAACAAGAAGCCAGAAGAGAGTTTCACAAGTGAGAAGTTCCAGAGAAGAAACTGTTAGCATAGAACTTATGATTGCATCTAGCCATTTCAACTATGGAATGATGAGAACTTGCTACCAATATAGTACTGTGCTTAAATCTGTGAATTCGCAATATCAACCAGGCAAGCTCATCAGAACAGCATGAAAATATTTATAGAAAAGGTTCAGGGAAGCTACATTATTACAGTGGGAAAATGATTGAATCTGAAATGACAGGTCAGGACCAATAACATTGCAGATTCTTCTTTGAATTTTATCAAGAATCTCTAGATACACAGCAGAAGCATCAGATTAGATGCAGTAGCAATATTCAATGTATGGATTATTGGTAGACTTATATATATGTAAGATAGATTCGGGTGAGAAAAATTGCCTAGAACAGCACAGTGAACCAACTTTCCAAGCAACAGGCCTAGCAATTGATTCAGTATAATTGTTCCACTTCATGTCAGTGGAAAACATTAACCCGAGAAGGTGCAACAAATCATTTTCCTGGAGGTTAGCATCAGCCATGTTGATAGAAATCAAAAAAGGTTCACTAAGATACTTAAAAGAAAGTAGTTTCATTTTGGGGGCATTAAAATTAACAAGCCATTTTTTGCCCTAGTTAACAACAGATTGACGAATATTTTTGTGATCAGCTGCCAAATTTTTTTGATTCAGAATGAGACAGATAAAGGTTATTGTGAAGTTTTGTTCATATCTAATTTCTAGAAAAAAGCTCCATTCCTATCATAGCAAGCTTATCTCATGGAAAATTTCATACAGTGATTTTTGTGACATGGCGATCTCCAAAGAGAAAAAGAAAGAAGGAAGGAATAGGAGAGAGTTTTCTAACTGGATGATAATTGTTGAAATTGCAGGATAATGGATTGGAGAGTTGAGAAGAAAATTAAAAACAAAATATGTTGAAAAATCATGTTTTGGGATTCCAAATCATTCCAAGGAGAATCAAACCCAAATTTAACTAGATGGAATTCAATAAGATTAAACAAAACCAAGACTACCTGTTTGTCTCACTTCCCACTGATAAGGAAGAGACTATTAAAGTATCCACAAAGATGTCGGATAAAATAAAAACTTATGTTAACAATAAAGAAACCAGTGCGAGCTGAATAACATTCATGATTATTTGATTCCTCCAGACATACAGGACTAGAAAAAAAACATCTGTTTTAAATGAATATCCAGAAGAAAAGTATCCCCACAGAGATAGAGACCAACTGGACATGTTCATCATTATAATTTCAGTGACATTTATCCAGAGAAAATTTTATATCCAAATATTAATTTGTATTCCTTTGGATACAAGTGGTAAGGAAAAATTAATTACTATTTTGAAGTGATCACGAGCAAGAAGGCTCGGTTATCTGTTTAGTGTTTGATCATACAAAAAATGCATAGACCGAGAAAAGAAACTTTTGTTTTTAGAAAAGTGGAAATGATTTGTTTTTCCTTTTCTAATTCTTGAGTGGTCTGGTCAATCGAGAGATCCCAGCATGAGGCAATTTAACAGATAAGGATTAATGATAGAAAATCCCTTTCATTTTTGCTGTGCCGGCTGGAAGTTGGATTTGTCACTCCATCCCAGGGAGTGGTCTGAGGTTGGCTGCAGAGAAAGTGTGAGAAGGAAGAGGCAGAAGAGAGAGAGATTGGCACTGCCTATATGAAGTTATGGTGTGAGATGAAATGTAAAGTGAGTTGGAGTTGAGGAGTGGTTTAATCCTTTTGACCACTCTCAGAAGGGGACTGGACAACCCCAAATTTAGAAAACCACTTGAGTAAATGTATTTTTATATATGAAAATTTAGAAAAGGTTGATGCTTAGGGTAGAAGACAACAAAATTCAACATAGTCAACCGCACCCTTGCTGGATGCAGGACTCCATATAAGCTGGAGATTTTGGACAGCTAAAACACAGAGAGAGACACACACGCAGAGTTGCCACACTAATGCTACTGGAATCTGCATTGTTCACTGAAACCTGCTGACCAAGCCCTTGTGCTGGACCTGAAAACCAGAACTTAGAAATTTAAGTTACTACTAAAACAAACAACTGACTCCAAAGGGGATCCCAGTGTCATTTGATTATAACAAGTGGGAAGGGTTAAAACCGCTGTATAGAAAAAAATCATATGTAAACCAAATCATTTTTACATTTTTAACCAGAGTTAATTGTTTATTCCAAAGGATTTGTTTTTTGTGTAGCCCCGAAGTTGTTGAACTGTCTTCACTTTTGTTTACTTCATCTGCGATCTTCTCACCTTCTGAAATCAAAAACACAACGTGGCAGAGGATGAATTGTTGTGATCAGACAAACGCCAGCTTGGTCAAACGGAACCATGCATATTGTCACAATACCAGCAACGAGTCACATGCTAATAAATGAAAAGTCAGTTAATTGGTAACTATAGTGGTCTGAAAGAAGTTGAGGGCCATTGGTGTGATATTATTGGTTACTGCTGTTTAGGATTGACATGGGCGTTACTTTTTACCATTATCAAGTTCCCATATTCCTGTGCTGAGTATAAACCACACAGGCCTTCAAGATTATAAAACTATGAAAAGAATATTTTTCTCATTTGGAATTGTGAGCTTGATAATTTTTTGTTTGAATTTTTGAGATGAAGAATTATTATTATTATTATTATTATACACTTATTTACTTGGACAAGAATGTGCAGGTAATATAACAGTTCTTTTTGGTGTAAATTTAATTGGCATGCCAAGTTCAAATTCTGAGTGGGTCTGTTACATTCACTTATCACTAACGTCCTGGGAAAAGGCATAAATCCATCTTTAGCTTCATCATCATCATCATCACGTAGACCTTAAATTCTCACCTGTCAGGATGAATGATTGCACTCTCAAAAAGGCTATTTGCTTCAAGCCTCTGTTGGAACTCATGTTTACTTCAAAATTTCAGTGGAACATATATATTATTATCCATCGCTGAAGATACTGGCAAAATGATTAGTTCCTTTAGCAAGTACCCTTACTCCACCTGCCATGCTCTCCGAGTTGGATCAGACTTAAAATGGAGTATTACTGCCATATCTGGGCTGCAGCTGACCAATTCTTGCTTTCCAGTCCTAACAGAGTTCAAATGCAATTATGCAGCCTTGCAGGTGATTGATTATTTTCTACTCTATAACCTTTCCATGAAAAATTTTCTAACAAGCTACATCTGATAAGTTTTACCAGTTCAGACCTTTACAGCTAAGGCATGCCAGGCCATATACACAGGACTGGCCCATCTGCATTCCTGTCATATCCCATTTGTAAGAAAGAAGTTCCATTTGAACAGCTTTTTTTCAAAAGTGGCTACTTTGTGGAACAGACTCCTGAGAGGATGTTTCCACAACCACTAACTTCTTTAAGTTCAGGCTCAGCTGTTATCTTGAGAAAGCATTTTTTTTATCTTCTTATTGCCTTGAGTGCTCATTGGGCCTTAAACTAAACCCAGACCTCAAGTGGAGCCCATACATAAAGATGCTGGGAAAATGGTCAGTCACTCGTATCCGAAGATGCCTGTCTACTGGCAGTTTTCAATTCATAGCACTCATCTTGGACTGGTCCTCTTGCTGACGTCTCTCCATTCTGTTTTCTTATAAATCAATTGTGATAAACAGATGTTCCCTCGGGGAATCCCCGTGCCTTGAGCGCATATTGGGCCTTAAACTTAACCCAGATCTCAAGCGGAGTAAGTACCTGACTCCTCGTACTCTCCTTTACCTTTGCAAGAGCCAGATCAGGCCTGAAGTGGACTACTGTTATATTAGGTTGGTGCAAAAATAATGTCGTTTTCTCACACATGTTACTATGTGAGAAAACGACATTATTTTTGCACCAACCTAATATATGAGCAGCAGCTGTCCAGTCCTCACTTTGCAGTCTCAATAGAGTCCAAAAGTTTATCCACGTCTTTGTGGGTGATGAATTATTTTCCACCCTACAACCTCTTTTTCTACATCTGAAATATTGCTAGTTTTTCACTGCTCTATTATTGCTATTTGCATGAAAAATGTTCAGATTAACTTAGTTCCTTAGTTCTACCAATTTTAACCTAAGACCCAACATGCTACACACATTGCGGCAAACCATCCTCATTCCATTCATATTCCATTTGTGAGATGTAAGTTCCATTCAATGGCTTCTTCACGCGAGCTGCTGCTTTGCTGAACTGACTCCCAAGAGGGTGTTTTCCAGATCACTACAATATTAATCTGTTCAAGTTTAGGATTAACTGTTATCTTCCACATATATCCACCTACACTGTGTCTGTACCTCAAGTGGCTCCTGGGTTTTGTACAGGGTGAACATCATTGAAAAAAAAAAAAAATCTTGGGTGTTTCTTCAGCCTTCTTCAAGTGTCCGTCATAGTTGGTAACCTTTTGGCAATTTCAAAGTAAAAATTCTATTCAATCCACAAGGATATATTTTCATTCTGTCGACAATTTTTGAGGAAATTAAATATCGTTCTTTTTAATTCATCATTTGAGTTCAAATCCTGAGTTGGGTCATATATTCTGGTTTAGGGAAAGAGATGAGTGATTACACAAATTTACTTGGAGGATTTTCTCTAGTTTGGCAGAATGAGAGCAATCTCATTCGAAAAAGGAACTCGTTTGAAGAAGGAACAAAGAAATTAGTCTGATATTCCTAAATACTTTACCAAGTAGATCAGATACCTGAAGAAGACCAGAGAATAAATCAACCGAAATGTCACTAAAATTACAAAGAAGAGCTTGATAAACTTTGGTTGACATTTCAAGTGAGTTCACATAAACTAGACTCCTTAATTCCACCAGTCCTAACCTTCATGGTTAAGACTCACCATACCATATTCATTGTAGTGAACCACCCTTGTTTCCTTTGTATTCCCTTGGTGAGATGTAAGTTCCACTCAAGCAGATTCTTCTCATGAACCACTGTCTTGTGGAACTTACTCTCAAGAGGTTGCTTTCCAGATCACCACAATCTTAATCTGTTCAAGCCTGGTGTTAACTATTATATTCCACTTATATCTGCATAATCTTTACCTCTTGCTCTATAACTCTCTACCTCAAGTGGCTCTCACGCCTTGTACAGAGTGACCATCATTGTAAAAAAAAAAAAAAAAGAACCTCAAAATTTGTTATCCACAGCCTGTTGGTCTTTTCTTGGAAGAAGGATTTGGGGGAATTCCTGGGGTGTTTTTTGGAGTGGAAGCTGAGTGTTATTATTAGTGGTAGCAGGTAGGAGGATTGCAATCTTTAGCCCTCTTCTTATGTTTTGATCTCATAGCCTAAATTACCCCTTATCAGGGAGCCTTCCTGTCCCCAGAGAGTGATTAAGTAAGTACATTTACAATCGTGTTGAGGCATTTCTATATTAAATATATATCAAATCCTTTCTTCCTCAATTTTATTACTAATCTCACCAGTTCTGAATTCAGTCACTTAAAAAGTTGTTTCTTACATATACAGAGAAACCCGGATATAAGAGAGATTTTCTCTGGTCCCAAATTAGAGCCATACTTACCTAAACAAAATAGACCAAACCCGGATATAAGAGAAACCCGGATATAAGATACTTCTTCTCCGGTCCCGACAACTCTCTTATATCCGGGTTACACTGTATATATATATATATATATATATATATATACATATATATGTAACACATATATATATTACCAGTGCATGTTGAATTAGGGAACCTGGACCAAATTTTGAATATTAAAATAGATAAGTAAATAAAATAAAATAAAATAAAAAAGAAGCTAAAAAAAAATTTGATCCTTAAGTTTAAAAAATTTCAAAAATATCCTTTTAGTTTGTATTAATTATTTTTGATAAAATAAAGAAATAAAATCCTAATATTTCTCTCCACTCTTGACTACAGCTTAACATTTTTTTTTAAATTCCATGAAAGATACATGCTTAGACGATCATGTATCTTTCAATACATGACTGATGAGGCAGATTTTTTCCTGCAGTAGGTTGCCATTTCTTTCTGTGGTAGACCAGTTGCCATCCAAGGCTATAGAACCTGGTCTGTCCTGCTATTTACCCATAGCTGGTGGGGAGGAGAAGAGGATTCATACCTTTCCCAAGGATATTAGCACATAAGTGAATATAATGGATTTGACTGGAATTCAAACTTGCTTCATCATAAGGTTACAAAGGTAAAGCACTTAGTAAGGACCAAACTCATTAACCAGTCAACCAGACTAGCTTGCAAACCAATACACAACACCAACCCTGAAAGTTAGGGATATTGTTCGGCAACACTAATTAAATAAATTGAAATATAGATTGTTTATGACATCATTGAACATCTGAATTTTTTTAATCTACTGTCTTTCTTGATGGAAGTATCTACTTTCATGGCATGAGATTTTAAGATGAATTTTTTTAAAAGTACAAGAGGAATTTTATTTTTATTTTTTTTTAATAGCAACAAATCCAGACCTCAAGAATTCTTTCAATTTTATTGCGCGACTTGTTGCATTCAAGTAAATTCTCA
Organism: Acanthosepion lycidas; assembly: GCA_963932145.1. Lineage (NCBI taxonomy): Eukaryota > Metazoa > Mollusca > Cephalopoda > Sepiida > Sepiidae > Acanthosepion > Acanthosepion lycidas. The sequence goes on along the minus strand of OZ010586.1, from coordinate 21,133,486 downwards.
ACCCTAATTCTAAAAACATATACATATTGTTTTTCAAGACAGCAGATCTCTGAATTAAAATGGTATACTCGGCTTGGCACCCAGACCCACCATCTCGGCGCTTGTCCGTGTCTTCAGCAAAGCCCTCCATCGTCACAAGAGATTCTTTATTTTGACTCTTTTTTTTCATTTTATTTAAGTTTTGTATACTACTACTCTCTTTCTATTTTCTCCTGTTATTCTTCCTCTTGTCACTCCTCCTACTCTCTCTATATATCCTTACAATGATGATAATTCTTCATCTCTCCTCCTCTTTTTTTCTCCTTATCTCCCACTATCACTCTCAATACCTTCTCAAATCCTCACAAGCTCTTGCGTGTTAGCTTAGGTTAGAAGACAAGACTGAAGGTCAGTAAATCTGAGGTTCCATTCCAAGTTCCAGGTAAACACAGTTTTACGAGAAAATAAAGAATCTGATCTGAAGATCTCTTCCTCCTAAATGATCAGTCTAGTATTAAATTAAATCACAATCTTCCAGTTATAATTTGTTAGTAAAGCAAGCAGTAAACTTAATGATTGATGTGTCTTTAATTCTGTTGGGTTGGTGAGGTTTAATTACCACGCATTTCAAACCACAACAAAAAAATGACTTTCCCCAAACGGTCAGTCTTGTCATTTCCCCAATTTACACGCAAGTGATGGAAATAATCGCAATCTATGCTTCTGTTTTGCTTTTAACCTTTCTTTTCCTCTTTCTCTACTCTTGCAACCCCACTGTCTCTCTTGCAAACCCCTTCTCTCTCTCTCTCTATACTGCTCTCTTTTCTCTCTAATGCATTCTTACCTCACACTTCTCCTGTCATGTAGTTTAGTTCCCCTGTCTTTTTTTGTTGTCTTCTCCTCACACTCATCCTCACCTTGGCAAAACTCACTTCACTCTCTCTGCATCTTTGCCTCAGCCTTTTCCTCATCAATGCAATTCAACTTCATCCTCCCTCTTCTCTTTCCACAAATACCTAACCTCTCCTTTCACTTCTCCCCATTTCTCCCCTCTCTTATCTCCAGCATCTCATTTTGCTTCTCTCTAATTATTTATTAGCTTTCTGTGTGCATATATTTTATTAGCTTTTGTGTGTGTGTGTGCGCGTGCGTGTGTGTATTTTATTTTACTTACATTATTGTTGTTACTCCAATAGACATTATCTATCTGTCTATCTGTCTGTCTATTTAAGTCTGTTCTAAGACTTGTTTTAGCAACTGAAACTACCTTTACGTAGTACATAAGTGAAACCATTTTCCATGCTAGCAGTTGGGGGTTCGAGATCAGATCAAAGCTAGGATATTTTTTTCTTTTAAAGGCAGGCTTGGAAAGAATGTCTCTAACATAAATCTCTCTACCTTCCAACAAAGTGTAGTATTTATGTACTTGTAAAATTTATGATACTTTAATTGTATAAATTTATGTACATACATACAGTTACTGTTTTTACTGCTTCTACTGACTCCATTCAAACAGAATTTCTCATAGGCATAAAGGCACACGCAAAAGCAAGTGGTTTTCTGGCTGCTGGGGGGATATGGTGTGATAGACACGTCCAAATATTTTAGAGTTTCCTAAGCACTTAGCATAGTCTAGAATCATAGTTAATAAACAAGTTACCTAGCTAGACAGTATTTATTGACTAGTGTATTCTAATGAATTAGAACCACACAGAGTGCCCCACTCTGGAGTACACAAAGCCAAATTTGGTGACCTGTGTAAGCAAGTAGTAGTCTTCAACAAGAGACTTTCAGATGTTTTACTAAAAATTAAATGAGTTTGATTGACATTGGGTGCCCCTCATTTGTGGTCTTATTCAGTTTGGTACATATTTTATTTACAAATTATATATCCACAGTACTATAGAGTTGTCCCCCCCCTGCCTTTGTTGAAACTGAGAACTAAATTTGTCCTCTTATGCTCAACTTATGAAAATGTTATTGACCTAAGCTGCATCATTTGTCTAAAAATCATTCTTCTTCTATGTATGTGACCCTTCAGTGTGTTGGCGACCATGGCTCTTCTCTCTTTTCAAAATAAATCAAAACACTTCATTTTGCTTCTCCCACTGAAATATTACTTTCCAAAACTTTTATGTAAGTATAGTTGAAAAATCTATATTGATTGTTGGTTTGATTTTATAACTTTTTTTTTTAAAAGCCAGAAAATATTTTTAGATTGTAAGAATTTATATTATTTATAAAGATAATAATGATTTAGTGAAATGGTGGAGTAATGGATAGTGGCTCGGATTGAGGAATCAGAGAACCGAGTTCAAATTCCAGTCAGATCCATTACATTCACTTACGTGCTAATATCCTTGGTAAAAGGATGAATCCTCTTCTTCTCCCCCCAGCTATGGGTAAATAGCAAGACAGACCGGGTTCTATAGCCTTGTATGGCAACCGGTCTATTGCAGAAAGAAATGGCAACCTACTGTGGGGAAAAAATCTGCCTCATCAGTCATGTATCAAAAGATACATGATTACATAAGCATGTATCATGCATGGCACATAACTGACTGATACAAGTCTTACTAATTAACCTCTAACTGGGAGGAAAAGAGGTGGATTTATATCTTTCCCAAGGGTATTTGTGTGTAAGTAAATATAACAAACTCAACAGGAATTGGAACTTGGTTCTCTGATTAACAATTCGGAGCCATTATCTATCACACCACCCGTACATCCAAACTTACAGTAAATGGTATTCCCAAGCAGCCATCCATCTAGGTACTGACCAGGCTCGTCGTTGCTTACCTTTAAAATTAAAATCAAAATCAAAATCTTTACAGTAGGATAATAGATCTAAAATTGTGGCAAAGTGGTTATAACATTCGCCTTCTGATCATGAGACCTGTGTTAGAATCTCCTCATGGTCGACTTATCAGGAAGGTTTCTTGATGTTGCTGATCTTGGAGAAATAATACCAACATACAGCACCTTTGGAAAGTGCTTGAAAAACCAATAACACAGATTAACCCAACCCTTTTGAGTTAAATTGAGTAGGTAGAACTATTTGGTCACTGTCGATGGTTGTGCTAGCATGAAGTCACAAGTCATCGTGACTGAGGGTTTGAGTGTATTAGCCTTGTTCAGACTGTTGGTCACTCCAGATAATGTGCTCTCTCCCAGAAACTGTAAACTAAGGTCCGCTCAGCATAGTTGCAGTATAAACCACGGGTGGGCTCTGTGGGTGTTGAATAAACACAAATATGCCTGAGCAGGTGTCTTCAGCAGGGATTGGCTAGTCACAAGATCTAAAAATATTCCTTTTTGAGAAGACCAGATAAAAATCTAGAATGAAGTATTTTTAAAAATTACCATCATTCTAAATAGATCTAATTGCCTGCGTTGATTGCCGATGTTTCAGACATGGTAAGAAAAACTATTATTTCAAATGCTGATTTTCTAGAGAGGCAAGCCCTCCTCATCCTAGCTTGTCTTGTCTCATCTGGTCTTGTGTTGTGTTGGCATAAATTAATAACACTCATGGTTACATGTGTGCCTTTATTTTTGTGCCATTTCCAACTTGAATTGTTGCTACCCGGATCCCATAAAACATACTTATCAATAATCAATATTTGATCAACGTGTGTTTGATATTCCCTTCTCTTTTATTTCAATATTTTGCATGTTCCTCAGAACTTAAAAGATAAAGCCAGTTTTTAAAGCTATGCTTTAAAGACATTAATTTACAAAAATTGGTACTTTAGTATTGACTTTTATTTAATATTCTTTTCATTTTAATTTCAATCTGTAGGTTACATGAATTGATATACACCTGATAAAAGCTGGGAAGCACAACAGCTGAAACATTATTGCTGTAACATACCTCTGGATGATAATGGGTATGTCCCCATTCACATAAATACAGTAGTAAATACTGTATGTTGGTCTGCAGGTGGAGACTTATTTCCAGCTGTGCTAGTCAAACTCTCTGCCTCTAGGCAAAGAGTATCTCCAGATGAGGATATATCGAAGGGCAGAGTCTCGTCTCGGGAAACAGCTACCTGCTCCCATTTTATATGGGGTCTATGGGAAATTTTTGGCCGAGCATACAGGCTCATATATCTCACATTAAATTCAGCCTTGTGCCACATCTGACCATGTGGTACAGTTGGTAGATATCCTAGAGTTGGAGATTCATTGCGGAATTCACATGACTTACTTCTAGCAGTTGACTACTTCTTCTACATGCTGCTGGTGAATCTTATATGTGTTGTTCTTGTCGTAAGTATTATCGTTCATTACCAGCCTCCGTGTGATTATTCTATTCAGCAACCTTCCATAGGTTACAACAATTATGATAGCAACAACAAAGATGAGGAAAATAGTCTGAATATAAATAATCTTTCATTTAATTGTTTTTTAATACAACTAACAAAATTATTTTACAGATATTGCTAAACAAGGTGTTATTTAACTCAAACTTCTTGTTCCTTGGAAAAGTACTATCTTATCATGACAGCTGCTTTACTCATTAGGCTATGAAAACCAGTGGTTGTAGAAACTTGCAACTGTTGTGTTAAGACAGACTTCCTTAAAAAAATCATTTATATGATGATATCGAAGAGAGTTTGTGATCAATGCTTCTATGATTTATGTGTTATAAAGAAAGAGCTGTCAAAATATAATATGTGACAATAGGTAAACAAAATTCAAGATAATATTACTACTCATGCTACAAGTGTATCTAAACATTAAGGAAAAATATGCCAAGTGTTTGTAAAAAATGGTTACTAGCTTGATTCTTATCAAAAAGGCTAACTTCTTATTTCCAGTGATATCTGTAAAATGATGGTTTTGATAAAAAAAAAAAAATTAAATAGATTATTTGCATACAGACTATTTTCCTCATTTTTGTTGTAGCTAACATAATGTTTCAGCTATTATGCCTCCACCCTGGCCTTCATCAGGTGTATATTAATCCAGGTAAACTATAGACAGAAATAAAATGAAAGAAGTACTTGTCAAAAATTGATGATTTATAAATGCTTTAAAGGAAGAATTTACGTCCAGTACTCCTTACTTAAAATGCCATGTCCTTTTAAGACATAGGTCATGGCTCTTTACAGCTTCCTTCAAATCTTGAGAAGGTAAATGTAGTAGTTTCTGTTGCTTTCCTCACAATTTTGAATTCTGAGACTAGCTGCCTGTTAGAGAGCCAGGTTTGCCCTGCTATTTTTAAGTAACGCATAGCTTGGGGTTCTAATATGACGTAGTATAATAAAGACAACTAAAATTAAAAAGAAAGAAATACAAGTCAAAAATTAATAAAAGTGGTGGATTATTTTTCCTTTGTTATTGGCTTAGAGAAAAATTATGTGTTCTGAGAAAAATCAAAGCGAGTAATACACACGTTTATCGGAGTTACTTTTTCCTGTTATATTTCCACAGTTACTTGTAGACACCAAATTTCTATTCATCTGAAAAATAGCTACACATCTCAGCTCGTCTGTTTTCGTTCTTTCTTTTTTCAACTTTGATTTGTATTCAAAAAAGTTTGAACGCATAGTTTTTTTCTTTCTTTCTATCTTTTTCTCGCGCACGTGTTTGAAGAAATCAACGAATGGAAGACTTATGATATGCTTCTTGCTTGATCGACTCACTAAAGACAAAACTAAAAGTTTAGAATAGATCACAGACGAGGTGTAGTTTGCATGTATTTAGTGTTTCTTTATTTGCAGTTCATAAAAAAGTATATGTGGTGATTTAAAAATAAATGTTCAATACTTTTAGCAAAAATACTTTTTTTTTTTCAGCAAAAGGTGCCTTTTATTCTCCGTGAGGGAAAACTTAGTGTAGCAAAAAAGGTGTTTTTGTTATGAATTTAAATTTACATTTAAAAAAGGAAATAAATAAAAATAAATGCTCTCGGAATGTATTTTATTTATTTTTTTTCAGTAAGGTAAGTCTGGCACAAGACTGTCGTTTTTAGGATACATAGTAATCGAAATCCCAATCGATTGTTTTTGAAAACATCATATTCATGTGGATTGTGGAGTATTTCATTTTCATTCAGTCAGTTGTCCGTGTCTGTGCGTGTGTGTGCGTGTTTTTAAAACTTTTTACTTCTACTAACTAGACTTGTGATAAAACGAAGGCAACATTGTTGAGAGAGCTAAGGTCCCAGGTTCGTTCTTCATTGCTGGTTCGATGGGATTAAATTTTTTTCATATTGGTTAAAAATTAAAGGGGGGGAGGAAAACTCGCTCTTCTGCCCTTATCAACAACTTTAAGTTGAATTGTACTACTTGCAAAATCAGTAGGATCTTAAAATAGACGCTACACGATCTTCTTATTCATTGAACCAACAGTCATACTCATATGTATTCTCTTGTAAAAATCTACAACAAAAAACACTGTCTGGTGCTTGTCATGGCTGACAACGTGTGTAGCAACTTATTGCTTGGGCAGTAGTTATGGGAGAGTGGTTTCTTGGTCTAGGCTAGAGATCCTGTTTGATGACAAATTGTTTAGTTTACTTAAAGTTTATAATACGCCTCTCTCTCACTCAGGGTGAGAAAGCCAATTGAATATTTCTCTCTTTCTTCCTTCTTTACGGAGAAGAAATATCCCCCACCCACCCAAATTTGTGTTGTCTTTTCCTGGTGCTGTTATGAAACACTTGAGTCTCTAAGTGTGTGTGCACTCTCTCTTGGTTTTGGTACGAAACGAATTGAAATCAACAAAACGCGCCCTCCCTTCTTAGCGGTCAGTCTAGCATTCATAAAATTGACAATAAATGCTAGTAGTAGACCCTCTCGAAAAAGTACACCAATTACCCAAATTATAAATAATAACGAGTGACTATATAGTCACTATTGCTACTCTGACTACTAACAGCTATTTAAATACTAGTACTACTATATTACACTACACTACAGTATACACAGAGTTCTTTATGAACCTTGCTGTAAGCGTTGTCTTACGATTTTACTAGTAGTACCAATGTTTTTTCTGTATATTTTAACAGTAACATCCTCTTTTAATTATTAGGTAATAATTATAATGACTTCATTAATTTATCGGCAAGAAAATGTTTGGTTTAGATCGATTTATTATGAATTATTAGTATTATTAATAATAATATTGGCTTTATGTGTGTGCGCACAATTCCTCTTCTAAAATTAATACACTACTACGACTACTCGAATAATAATAGTAAAACAGAGGGGGGAGGAGAAAAAGAAAGAGCAATTTTTTCTTTCCTTTTTTTTCAGCTCCTCTCTCTCTAACTTCTTTCTATCTCTCTTAAAAACAACTGCCGTTATAAATAAGTCGGGAGGAGTGGTTAGAGGAGTCACGAGAGGGAAGGGATGAGGGAGGGTAGTTAGAGTAGTGGGAGGGGGACGCTGGTTTGATATTGATCTCAAGAGTGGATTGCTGCTGCTGCTGCTGCTTCCATTGTTACTGAAAGAATTGTGAAAAGCAACGCAGCCAACTCACAGATCACGTGGTACAGTACGACCCCCCCCACCTCCAACGCCGCCCCTATCATCATAACCATTGACAACCACAACAGCAGCAGGTTGTCGGACAATATGCCGAGGGAGGGAGGGATAAGAAAGAGAGATAGACAAACAGAGTGGGGAAGCAGAGAGGTAGTAAAAGGAAGGGGAGGGGAGATTCGACAACAGCATCATCGTCAATTGGAAAGGGATGAGGCAAGCCACCACCACCATCATCATCATCATCTTCATCACCGTCGATGCCACCAATAATCGACCGTAGAAGCAAGCTGGCCAATTTAGGAGTTGATCAGTTTGCCTATTCTGCCACACTCTCTTTCTTACTCTCTCTCTACCTGTCTCGTTTGCTTCTTTTTTTTTTTTTTTTTCTTTTTGCTTTCGTCTACTCAGTTCCACTCTCTTTTAGTTTTATTCTTTGATTTTCTTCTATGGTTCCTTTCTTTGTTTCTGGTCTTTGTTATTCTTTGCCTCCCCCTCTCTTTCTTTAGTTTCTTCTTTTCTTTTTACTTTCTCTTTTTCCTTTTTCGAATTAAATTCTTTCAGTCACTATCTCCTTGTTTTATACTTACACACAGTTCTCTTTCTCTCTTAGCCACTCACTCGATCTTTTTTCTTTTTCGTCTTCTTTCTCAGTTTATTTCTCTTCTCGGTCACCCTTTCCCCTCTCTTCTTCTTTGTATGTTTTCCCTCTCCGTCGCTTTTTCTCTTCTCTTACTCTTTCTTCGTCTGTCTTTCATTCCCTTTTCTCTTCCTATTTGTCAGTTCCATCTCTAAATCACTCTTTCTCTTCTCTTCCTCATTGTCTCTCCATTTGGTTGTCCTTTCTCCTTTCTTTGTCCGTTGGTTGTTCTTTCTCCCTTCTTCTTCTTTGTCTTCATCATCATCATCATCATCATCATCTATCTTCTCAGTCTTTTTTATTATCTTTCTACAATGTCTCACCTTTCAGTTATGTTCAGTAATCATTCAACCACTCTCAACCCAATCTGTATTTCTCTTCTTATTTCTTCTTTTTCTTCCACTCTCTCGTTTTTCTCTCTTTTCTCTCCCTCTCTTTTCTATTTCTTATCTTTCTCTCTTTTCCACACCTGAGCTTAGTTTTTGGCTTTCCTAATTGTTCTTTCTCATTTTTCTATTCCTCATCTTTCTCTCTCTCTATTTTCTGTACCTCGTCTTTCTTTCTATTCCTCTTCTCATTCTGTTTTCCATTTTGCATCTTTCTCTCTTTTCCATTTTTTTCTTCTCTCTCGTTTTTCCATTCCTCTTCTCTCTCCTTTTCCAGTTCTTATATTTCTCTCTTTTCCATTCTTCATCTTTCCCTCTTTTTTATTCATCTTCTCTCTCTCTTTTCTATTCCTCATCTTCCCCTC
>OZ010586.1:21037123-21117123 GCA_963932145.1 Acanthosepion lycidas | reverse complement strand
AAGACGGATATGCAATGTGATCAATCCTGACTTGGTATCTCAACTTCTCACTTTCTCACTGCTGTAATGTGGCTTCCCTCTATCTTTTCTATAAATATTTTCATGGCAACTGTTCTGATGAGCTATTTTCATTGGTGCCCTGACTGCATGAATTTAAGTGTGATACTAGGTTGGCATCTTGGTACCACCATTTTACTGTCAAAACAGTTAAAGGTAGCCTCTTCTACTCCAACAGCCTCTTCTCTTACACTTCCCAACAGTGGAACTACCTTCCTCTTGCTTCCCTGATAACTATAATCTTCAAAAATTTAAATGTAATGTCAATCGATATCTTCTGATGCCTTAATCCCCATTCTTCTTTTTATCATTTCCTCAATTCCCCCCCCTATACCCAGACTTTTTTCTTACTTTTACTCTCTGTAACCCTTTGCATACTGAACAAATTGTGTAATGCAAGTTGTGTTTTAGTAGCAAATTCAGCATATCTGACAAAGTAAGTCTGGCAGCTGTTCTTGAAAAGGACCTCCAATTACTGATTAACTGGGGCAGAAATGTAAATTTTAATGCCTTCTAAACAAAACTAATTTAATCACATTATTTACATTATTCAGTCTATTGTCCTCATCTTTGTCACCATATTTATCACAACGTTTCGACTGTTGTACACTCCCGCCACCTGAAGAAGGCCGGAGCGTACAATGGCTGAAACGTTGTGATAAATATGGCGACAAGGATGAGGACAATAGTTTGAATAATGTAATGTACATAATACCTCATCTCAGAAATATAGACAGATAATTTAATCACCATAGAGAACCTTTTCTGCCTGTCATCAGCATGGCTGAGGCTAACCTCCAGGAGAGCAACTCTTTGTACCTTCTTAGGCTCATGTTTTCCACTGGCATGAAGCGGAGTGATTATATTGAATCAATTGCTGGATTTACTGCTAGAAAATTTGGTTCACTGTATTGTGCCAAACAATTTTTCTTGTCAGAATTCATGTTGCACGTTTATACATCTACCATTCATCTGTGTATTGAATACTCTACTGTTATAACTGGTCTGATGCCCCTGCTATATATGTTAAGATTTTTTTTTGATTCATCTGCAAGTCAAGGTTATTTTCAAGTGACAGAAAAGAAGATGAATAATGGTGTTTGTCAATATAACCACTTGGCAAAAGCTTCACAATAATTAGCCCTAAATGAATATTAACCCACCCCCCTTATCACTATTCCCTATTGCCAACTGAAAATACTTTTTTTAATCCTTGAAATTCAGTATCTGTCTATATTTCTGAGATGAGGTATTATGTACATTATTTACACTATTGTCCTCATCTTTGTCGCCATATTTATTACAACATTTCGGCCCTTCAGTATCTGTCTGTATTTCTGCAATGAGGTATTATGTACATTATTTACATTATTCGGATTATTGTCCTCATCTTTGTTGTCATACAACATTTCGACCCTTCAGTATCTGTATATATTTCTGAGATGAGGTATTATGTACACTATTTACATTATTCGGACTATTGTCCTCATCTTTGTTGCCATATTTATTACAACGTTTTGGCCTTTCAGCATCTGTGTATATTTCTGAGATGAGGTATTATGTACATTATTTACATTATTCGGACTATTGTCCTCATCTTTATCACCATATACTTGAAATTCAAATCAGGAAATCTTAGGTTAAGATGCCAAAATAATAATAATAATAAAAAAATACACACACAGGAAAAACATAGGAAAACACACCCACAACACAGTAACACACCTAGAAAAAATTTTAATAAAATATAGCACAAACAGACCCACAAAAGAACCAGAATATTAATAAAAAATATTCACTATGTCGTGCCAGGCAATTCTTCTCATCAGAATCCATCTTGCACGTTTATAAATCTACCATTTGTCCGTGCATTGAATACTGCGGCCATATCTGATCTGGTGCTCCTATTATATATTTCAAAACTCTCAACAAAATCCAAAGAAGGTTTCTGTAATGTTATTGGTCCTGACCTGGCATCTCAATTTCAGTCACTTTCCCATCAACATGATGTGGCTTCCTCCTGTCTTTTCTATAAATATTTTCATGGCAATTGTTCGAATTAGTTTTGCTCCTTGGTGCCTCGACTGCATCAATTTAGATTAGCTGGTAGGTCATCAACATTTTACACTTGAAATGGCTACATGTAACCATAAGTTCTATTCTAATAGTTTTTTTTTCTCACACTTCTCACCCGTGGAACTCTCTTCCAGTTTCTTGCTTCTCTGACTCCTACAATCTTCAAAAATTTAAATGCAACATCAATTGCCATCTTCTGTATTTCTGAAACTGTTCTTTTATTGTCCTTTCTCTAAAGTTTTCTCATTCTCTTCTACTCTTAGTAACCCCTAAAAAACCTCTTAGCGTCCTAAAAATGAATAAAAGTGATTAAAAAATACTAATCAGTAGGAGTCATTTGGATGTTATTTCCTGGGTAGGTGATTGTGGGAGTTTATATTTTAATTTTTTTTAATCATTTCACCCCAAGCAAGGCAATAAAGTCCCTAAGACACAGTTTGTTTTACTGTTTTCTCTATCACCATAATGAATAAGATGGGTGTGATGGTAGGTTTTAAGATATATCAAATCTTTTTAGGTTATTTAATGCCAAAATCTGTTTTTTATTTTACTTGAGACTATAGGTAAAAGTTGATTGTTTGCTTATACATGAGCCTATAAATGCAGGCAGTTTATTTATACTTGAGTCAATAAGTACATGCAGGCTGTTTATTAATGCTTGAGTCTATCTGTAAATGATGGTCATTTATTTATACTTGAGTTGTTTATTCATAGTTGAGTTTATAGGTAAATGTTTTTTTTTATACAAGCACCTATCCAGTAGTTCACTCCTTTGTTTTGCATCTACCAGGGATGCAGTTAACATATTCTAGGCCCTGCTAACAGGTATCAGATTAATGGGAATGTCTTGGGACAGCTGATGGCAATTTCAAAATAAAATTTTGTAGACTGTTTTTAAAACAATGACAGTGAGATGGCTGTGAGGTTCCAATGTCAGTATTTTAAAGGAGGCTGATTGAATTGCCTTGGGTAGGCAAATTTTTTTTTCCAGTAATATTAAATGGCTGGATACCTTTTCTTTTGAACTAACCTTGAGTAAAGGAGTCAGTGAATGATTTCTTTATGGAAAATCAAGATGAGACTGACTTGTACTCAAATCTCTATATATTAAGAAGTTAACGTTAATTATAAAATTACCTAGTTTGCCAATCTAAAAATATTTTCTGGCTTTAAATAACCTGCAAAGGGTTGATAAACCGTAAAAAATGAATCAATAAAAAAAAAAACAAGCAGCAAAACTACAAACAAGAAAAATGCTCATCAAGTTAAACAATTTTTTTTAATAAGCCACTCATTTATAAGCAATTGTACTCAAATTTGACTAAGTCTTAAACAACTCCACCACTGACGTCCGTGTGGCTTACACAACAGGGGAAAAAAAAAGAAAAGTAAAACATAAAATGGTGTAGTAATGGATAGCGGCTGAGATTGAGGAATCGGAGAGCCGAGTTCAAATTCCAGTCGAATACATTACATTCACTTACGTGCTAATACCCTTAGGAAAGGTATGAATCCTCTTCTTCTACCCCCAGCTATGGGTAAATAGCAGGACAGACCAGGTTCTAAAGCCTTGGATGGCAACTGGTCTATCACAGAAAGAAATGGCAGCCTACTGCGGGAAAAAATCTGCCTTGTCAGTCATGTATTGAAAGATAGATGATCGCCTAAGCATGTATCATGCATGGTGCAAAAAAAAAAAAGCATAAAATGTAACCAAAAGAGTTATTAAATATCTTATTTTCTGCTGTGTTCAAGAATTCTACCAATTCTATGAGTTAAATTGAAATGTTTTTTCCTGCTTCTTAGAGCAAAAAATGAAGCAACTTCTATAGTAATTGTTTATTTCAAGTATTTTCACTGGTTCCCAAACTGCATGAATTTAAGCGTGCTACTAGGTTGGCATCTCGGTCTCACCTTTTTACTGTCAAAACTGTTAAATATAGCCGTCTCTTCTACTCCAATAGCTTCTTATCTCGCACTTCCTGACAGTGGAACTCCCTCCTTCTTACTTGCTTCCCTGATAGCTATAACCTTCAAATATTCAAATGTAATGTCAATTGGCATCTTCTGATGCTTTGATCCTGATCCCTGTCCTTCTCTCTATCCTTTCCTCAAACACACCCTCTTTACTCTTGCTCTCACTTTCTGTAGCCCCTTGTGTGCTAGTGACACAACAGCTTTGCCTGGGGTGATATGCTTAAAAAAAAACAAACTGTGAGTGACTGCTAAGTACATCCCCAACTCCAAATTTATAGACAAATCTCACTGATGCATGCTGGGATTTTTTCCTGACCTGTAAAATTGGACCAATTCTTGGTTTCGTCTGCCATATTTGTCTTTTGTTCTTTCTTGTCTTGAATTCAGAACACTATAACCACTTTATCCCCTTTTCTGTGTGGATACAATTCTTACTTTGTGAACTTTTTGTCTTATCACTGTTGCTTTGCCTTGTTTTGACTTGCATATATATGTGTTTGCTTTACATTATTTGCACTGTCCTGGGTATGATGATAAACTATATCCGTATCGTGAGTAAGACGATAAACTTCATCCAACAGCAAAGCCTCTGATCAGGAGGTTTTGAGGAGCATGGAACCACCCCTTAATTGCTGATGTTCCCAGGCCCACTCTGACCCAGGGTGGTAGCACCTGTTAGGGTCCCATCAATGGGCAAATAGTTGGCCCCCAAACTGGGGTCAAAACACTATGAAAGTGTAAAAATAGGTTTTAATGCCAGAAATACTTTGCAAAAAAAAAAAAAATTATTAACAGCATTACATTTTTGAAAAACAAATATTACCAGTGAAAGAAAATTCTTACCAGAAATAGATTTTTGAAAAAAAAATATTACCAACAATGAAAAGTTTGTCGGCATTAAATAACCCATTGAAGTTGATATACCATAAAACAAACCAAACATTATTGACATCTTTCGGATTGTTGCCCTCATCTTTATTGTTATAGTTACAATGTTTTGGACATTGTACGCTCTGGCCTTCTTCCGGTGATATACATTGGAATTTCAAACGGAATCATTTATTAGGTTGGTGCAAAAATAATGTCGTTTTCTCACATATGTTACTATGTGCGAAAACGACATTATTTAATCCATTAGGGTAGATTGTTCTAGTTCCACATGCCATGCCTTTTCTGGACATCTCAGTTTCAGTTAATTCCCTTTAGTAACTGAACTCTTCAAGTGGATAAAAGCATTGTTTGAGTAATCCAAAAAGTGACTTTCTTTCATTTTCTCACTGAAAGCAAGTAATGTCTTTTTCTTTCTTTCCACGGGATCAAAACCCAGAATAGTTATAGTTCATTATTTATGAGGTACTGACAGTAAGTAAGGTCATGCTAACTAACAAAGAGAAGGGGGCAAGCACAATAATAATATTAGGTTGGTGCAAAAGTAATGTCGTTTTCTCACATAGTAACATATGTGAGAAAACGACATTATTTTTGCACCAACCTAATAGACTAATAATAATAGAACTGGGGCATTGAGGTCTATACCGCCAAACTTCTCCATTGAGAACATTGAAATAAAACCCACGTATTCTATCGCTTGATACGTCTTCATTGCTTGGTACTGTAAATATTCTGTGAAAGGTTCTATCTGTTTGGGGTTGTACAAGTTGATGGAGAACATCTATAATGCAAGTTTTCCAGTTGAAAACAAAATCTGGGTGGAAAAAAAAATAATAATAGTAATAATAATAATAGTAACACCACCCAGATCTGGTGATGGAATTAGGACCTGTTACAATTTTATGGAACTACACAATACACACAGACATAACAATCAAAGCTAACTGCCCAGACATTGTTATTAGAGACGACAAACAAAAGAAATTGCCTTCTTATAGTTATGGCAGTCCTTGCACACTGCAATGTATCTTTGAAGATCTTCAAAAAACTATTAAAATACAAGGACACTGAAATTGAAATCTCAAAAATAAGGCACATGAGAACATCAACAAGTCAGAACACTATGCTTCCTGTTGTAGTTTGAGCCCTCAGATTGGTTGGAAAAGATTCCAATTGACTCATTGAAGGGATTCCTGGAAGCCCGTGCCTTAAGGAAATACAAAAAATTGTTCTCACGAGAACAGCTCACACCTAATGAAGGGCTTTATCTATGTAAAATATCTGTGTTGTTTTTTTATTTCAAAATTGCTCAGTGGAAAATGTCATGATGCCATTTCTGACCTTAGGTCTCTGGGCGCGACCCGGAAGGAAATGAGTACATATCAGAAATCCAAAGAAATAAAATAATAATAATATTAAAGAACATATACTATGCAATTTTTCAAGCCAAAAGTTTTGTGAAGAAGGGTAGTCCACGAAGCGATTACATTTGGATGACATCAGCCATCAGTAACTAAACAGAGAATGAAATCCATAAATTCTTCTGGGACTTTAAGATTCAAACAAATCAACCAATGCAGGCCAAAAGACTGAATCTGATTGTAATAAACGTATCAGATCATGGAGTATGTTGTCCTGTCAGAACCAAAGTGTAGATCTGAAAGTGAATAGAAAGTTAAATAAACAAATTTCGTTGACACTCCAGCGGGAACTGCTAATTACCACATTGTGTGTTGACACTCCAACGGAAACTGCTAATTGTCACATTGTGCGTTGGCACTCCAGCGGGAACTACTAGTTGCCACATTGTACGTTGACACTCCAGCATGAACTGCTAATTGCCACATTGTGCATTGGCACTCCAGTGGGAACTGCTAATTGACACATTGTGCATTGGCACTCCAGCATGAACTGCTAATTGCCACATTGTGCATTGGCACTCCAGTGGGAACTGCTAATTACTACACTGTGTGTTGACACTCCAGCATGAATGGCTAATTACTACATTGTGCATTGGGACTCCAGCGGGAACTGCTAATTACTAAATTGCATGTAGAAAATCCATTGTGAACTGGAGGGTGTCGCTGATCAAACAAAGTCGCATAATGCCTTATAAATGCTAATCCTTTCTAGAGACTATAAAATTCATATTTTCCCATTTTTGTATTCAAACATAAACAAAGCAATTTCTAAAGAAGTAGTGGATTTTTTATTTATTAATCTGACAGATTTCATTACTTTAAACGTTTTTTTTAGTGGATGTTCATAATTGAGTAAACATTCTGTTTATCAAACAGTACATTTATTTATTTTCATCTACTGGCCTGAATATTTGAGAAATTTTATTAAAGAAAAATAGGCATTCTCCAGCAGGATCTAAAACTGCATCACCCTTTGCAGGAGAAATCTATTTATTTTCATCTACTGGCCTGAATATTTGAGAAATTTTATTAAAGAAAAATATGCATTCTCCAGCAGGATTTAAAACTGCATCACCCTTTGCAGGAGAAATCTATTTATTTTCATCTAATGGCCTGAATATTTGAGAAATTTTATTAAAGAAAAATAGGCATTCTCCAGCAGGATTTAAAACTGCATCACCCTTTGCAGGAGAAATCTATTTATTTTCATCTCATGGCCTGAATCTTGAATATTCAGGTTGGTAGATGAAAATAAAATAAATGTTCTGTTTAATAAATAAATGAAGCATCTAATCAAATCTACTAAATATTTCATGATGTCTGTTTGAAGGCTTTAATAAAGTATAATTAAGACTATCCAAATGGATTCCTTACTGTAAACAATACTGAGGAAGGTGCTGGAATATTGTGAAACCTTCTTGTTACTTGATTTTTACTGCAACTCACCAGTTACTCCAGATATGAATACTCAATAGTAATGGTAATATTAGCTGTTGACTAAGCAGCCATACTGCTTTAGGTTGAAATTTATAAGATCTTTCTCTTGAAACAATCTTTCAGGAAAATGGGTTTCTCAAGTCTCAGCTGTTACCATTCTTTCCAGTATTGATGGGGCTTTCCTTCCTAGCTTAAACATGTTGAAACACTTGTTTCTGTACGATCACCGAAAGTGAGTTATGTTGAACCTTGTCAGTACCTACACTACAGTCCAAAAGTTTGTGGCAACCCCTGGTAATTTTTTAAATTGGTCCAAAAAGTAAATGTTTTGTACTTTAAATAACAGAAAATTATTATACATAGTTAAAAAATAAAATAAGACATGATTTTTTTTTATTAGAAATTTTTTTATGACAAAAAGTTAAAAAGTATTTTATGATTAAATTTTGCTCTCATCAAAATATCCTTCTTTAGCCTTGATTACTGCTGCACAAATTTTTGGCATTCATTGCAAAAATTCCTGAAAGTATAAGTATTTATTCCATTCTTTTTTCAATGTATCTAGGAGCTCTTTTTCGGTTTTTTTCACTCTTCTGTCAAGTTATCCCATGCTAATTCTGGAGGTTGCTTCAAACTTTTGAAATGTAGTGAAATCTAGTCAAGCATTATTATATATATATATATATATATATATATATTAGGTTGGTGCAAAAATAATTTTGTTTTCTAACATATGTTACTATGTGATAAAACGAAATTATTTTTGCACCAACCTAATATATATATATATATATATATATATATATGAAATTTTTATATATATATATATATATATATATATATATATAAATTTCAGTTTCATTCTATTTGTAGCCTTGTACCAGACTAAAATTGGTGAATTAATCTAGTAGATCATTACTACTGTGTAATCAGTTCTGTCCTCATGCTGTGCTTTAAACTTGTGGCCTTGGAACAGACTAGGCTTAGTAAATACCTCAAGAATTTGAAAATGGGGAAAAAAAGAGAAAAAAAAATAATGGGGAGGGGGAGGTACTGTCTGAAAATTTTCTTCCTGCTTAGATTTCATAAGTGGAACAGAATTTTCACTCTCTTTGTTCTTTGAGTTTTAGTTAATGTTTTTTTTTTGTTGCCAGCCTATACCCCCTCCATTCCCCACTACCAAGGCATGACTGAGATGCTTGTGATTCTTGTCGGAGGATTATCTTTTTGATTTCTTTGCTTCTTTCTTTGTCCTATTAATCACTTATTACTCATTCATGATTGGCCCTCATTTTCCAACAGAAAATTATAATCCTTTTGCAGTTTGCCTTGTTTTTCTTTTATATCTTTCCTTAATATATTTCCCCCCTTTCTTCCTTTTTTCTTTCTTTTCTTCTTTTTTCCTTTTTGCTTTCTTTTCTTCTTTTTTCCTTTTTGCTTTCTTTTCTTATTTTTTTCTATTTTCCTTTTTGTCTTTCTTTCCTTCTTTTTTTCTATTTTTATTTTTTCTTTCTTCTTTTTTTCCTTTTTTTTCACTTTCCTTTTTCTTTCTTTCTTTTTTGTCTTCTTTTTTTCTTTTTTTTTCTTTCTTTCCTTTTTCCTTTTGTCTTTCTCTCCTACTTTTTCAATTTTTCCTTTTTGCTTTCTTTCCTTCTTTTTTCTATTTTTCTTTTTCTCCTTCCTTTTTCCATTTTCCCTTTTTTCTTTCTTCCTTTTTTTCTGTTTTCTTCCTTTTGTTCTATTTTTCTTTTTTCTTTCTTTCCTTTTTCCATTTTTCCTTTTTGCTTTCTTTCCTTTTTTCCATTTTTCCTTTTTGCTTTCTTTCCTTTTTTCCATTTTTCCTTTTTTCTTTCCTTTTTCTTTTTTTGCTTTTTTCCTTCCTTTTTTTAATTTCTTTGCTTTCTTTTTAATTCTTTTCCATCTTTCCTTCCTTTCTTCATTTTTCTTTCTTTTTCTTTCTTCTATTTTCCTTCCTTCCTTTAATATAATTTCTTTTTCCGTTCTTTCTTTTTTTTGCTTTCTTTTTCCTTCTTTTATTTTTCCTTCCTTTAATTTCTTTTCACCCTCTTTCTCCCTCTCTACCCCTTTCTTTTTTCTTTCTTTTTTTTTTTCTTCCTTCATTTAAGTTCTTATCTCTCTCTATCCCACAGTCAATTTATGTTCTTTCTATCTCTCTCTTACTACTTACAACTTATGTTCTTTCTTTCTCTTTCTCTCTATTTCTTCCACCCTCAACTTATATTCCTTCTATCTCTTTCCCACTCTTAACTTATGTTTTTTCTCTCTCCTATTTAGAGGTTTATATTCTCCCCCTCCACAACTCACTTTCAAATAATTTTCTCACTTGTCTTTATCATTTTCTCTCTCTGGTCTTATTCCTGTTTCCCTATGGCTAAATCTCTGTTTCTCTCATTCTATTAATTATGCATTTCTTTAAATATATATATATATATATATATATATATATATATATATATATATCCATACACACACATTTATGGAGGTTCGGTCGAGGACCAATGAAAGATATTCCAAGAGTTTCAACTATTTTTCTGGTTTCTTTAAAATTAATGTTCAAATTCTTTCTGGAAAGCAAATATATATATATATATATATATATATATATATATATATATATATATATATATATATATAACCAATTTTTGACTGGTAGGGGTAATTCCAAGGAGGATATTAATACAGGGAGAGCTCAATGTAAACTACAGAGCATCAAAATAATCAAGAAGAAAACCTTAAAGATTCATTTCAGTTATAATTTATTTAGTGAATATCTATATATTCAACTCTTCAGACCAAAATCTCTTGATAAATGGCATATATATATATATATATATATATATATATATATATATATATATATATATATATATATTAGAGAGCCTCCCAAAAATGCCATACCTAAAGTTTAAAATGAATTTTTAAAAATGAAAAAAATCTTTCTTGAAACTTTCATTTTAGTTTTAATTTTTCCAAGAAGCAAAATACTTTACTGTATTTGAAAAAATAATCTAAATTGACTGGAAGGATTTTTTTTTTAGCACCCATTTTTAGTCGTCTTTCATTGTACCATAATTCTCTTTAATAAAAAAATCTTCCAAAAATAAAATATGCTTTTCTGAAACTTCATTTGTAGATTATTAGCTGATTTAAAGTATAAATGATCTGATTTGAAACAAATATTATTTATTTTAAGCTTAAAATATCACAAAAATGCATTTTTTTAACCTGACAGTAGCCATGTTGACAGCCTAATGGCAGATTTAATGTTGTTCTATGGAGACTTTATCTGTAAAACATAATTTAAAAAAATGATGTGAGCGCCTTTTTTTTATATCATTTTTAAGTACTCAGTAATCTTAAAAATTTAAGAAAATATTCTCTGTAAATCTAAAGTTTTTTTAATTTTTAGAAGGGTTGACGTTATGATAGTTATTGCTCTGATTAATAGGCAATTTTATACACATACAAAAAAATTTCAAAATTCTTTTTAAAATATTAGTGTTTGATGATTTTTATTAAGTTTTTCCATTTATGATTATGAGGCCACATTATGACGCAGGCTGTGCCAACTTCTCTCTTACCACCTCACATTCACTAATCGTCTGCTTCTTTTACTTCAGGCCTTCTCATTTTTACAACCACAATTTCGCATGATAAGTAACGACAATCCAAAAAGAAAACCTAAACCAGCCTCTAAAAAATCACCTTAAACACTTTAACATTTCATTTTCCAACATCCATGGCATTAGAACCAATTTCTGCAGTGTGGAATCTTTCTTCATTGTTAACCATCCAGATATACTGGCTTTGTGCAAGACCAACCTTGATTTGTCGATCCTCACCTCTGACCTCTCGATCACTGGCTACCTTCCCCTCCTTAGAAAAGACTCTCAAACCCACATGCATGGCCTTGGAGTTTACGTCAAGGACCATCTCCTGCTGGCTAGATAGTTGTCTCTTGAATCTCCAGACCATTCATACATGTGTCTCCGGCTATCTCTTCTCAATGCTGTAAGCTGCCTCTTCTTCCTTTATTGCTCACCATCCTCCTAAGACTGTGGTGTAATCAAATGCATTTCTGACCGCATTGACAAGCCTCTCTCTCTCTCCATCTGTTTGCTCACATATTCGTGTTTGGTGATTTTAATGCCCATCATACCAAGTGGCCTATAAACACTACTACTGACCTTGAAGATATTCAAACCCTTAATTTTTCAATTTCTCAATCCCTCACGCAGATAGTTGACTTCCCCACATGTTTTCATTACAACCAGGATGGTATGGAATCTCTTCTCGATCTATGTTTTACCTCCATCCCCAAGTCCTGTAGCACCACGCAGCTCTGCCCTCATGCTGTAGTGTTTATCAACATCTTCAACTCCACCCCCTGCAATGAACCTCCTATCACTAGCACCTCATTCTGCTATCAATGAGCAGACTGGGAGTTGTTCCGGGATTTCCTTTGCAATGGCCCCTGGGATGTTGTCTTTATGTTCCCCATTCAAGAATGTGCTTCCGAGGTCTCCTCCGAGGTTAAAGCTGAAATCAAGGCTTTCATCCCCTTATAAGGTCAAATTGCGCTCCTCCCCTTAGCTCTCAGCTGCTTGCTCAGCTGGCATTGCGCATAGAAATCACTTCTTCCACCTATATCGTAGCGACATGTCTGACCGCAATAGACATCTCTTTGTTTCTGCCCGTAACGAGTGTAAGCCTGTTCTCAATGAAGCAAAGTCACTATTTGCTGCTTGAATGAAAGAACGTATTGCATCTCGCAAATTTGGCTCCAAGGATTATTGGCGTCTCTGCAAGAGCATACTTAATAATAGCAAACCCTCTATACCTCCTTTGTTAAACCAGTTTGAGGTTCTGACCTCTTCTGCCAACAAGGCTGAATGCTTTGCTCGGAAATTCTCATTCAATTCAACGCTCAACTCTTCCAGTGTACCCACACCCGATTTCGCCCTTAGAACTGAGGCTCTATTGAGCGAGTTGCACATAACCCCATCATCGATATTGGGCATTATCTCTAATTTAGACCCCCACAAGCCTAGTGGTGGAGATGGGATATCAGCCATAGTCCTGAAGAAATGTGCACCGTAACTGGCCCCTGCCTTCTCCAAATTTGATTACTGCCTCAATGAATCTTGTTTTCCAGACTGTTGGAAATCCTCATCCATTATTCCTGTCTTCAACAACTCTGGTGACCCTTCTAATTACCGTCCTATCAGTCTCCTACCCCTCTTTGGCAAAGTCTTCGAAGCTTTAATCAACGCCAAAGTGGTTAAGCACCTTACATCCCATGATCTGCTCTTCGATAAACAATATGGTTTCCGCTTTGCCCATTCTACAGCTGATGTGCTTACGGACATCACTGAAATTGTTTACCAAGCTTTTCATAATATTAGGTTGGTGCAAAAATAATGACGTAATAATGTTGTTTTTTGACGTATTTTTTAATGTCAAAAAATGACATTATTACGTCATTATTTTTGCACCAACCTAATAACAGAGAAGCTCGTGCCAAAGCTCTAGATATTTCCAAAGCGTTTGATAGGGTTTGGCATGCAAGTTTCAGGTTTATGGAATTTCAGGTCAATTGTTTGACCTAATACAATCATTCCTGTCAAACTGTGTATTGAAGGTCATTCTCAAGAGATTCTCCTCCAGCTCCTATCCTGCGAACGCAGGTGTTCTCTGAGGATCCATCCTAAGCCCTATTCTGTTCCTTATCTTCATCAATGATCTTCCTGACACCATAGGAATCTACACAAATGACACTACAATTT
Source organism: Acanthosepion lycidas (assembly GCA_963932145.1). Lineage (NCBI taxonomy): Eukaryota > Metazoa > Mollusca > Cephalopoda > Sepiida > Sepiidae > Acanthosepion > Acanthosepion lycidas. The sequence goes on along the minus strand of OZ010586.1, from coordinate 21,103,457 downwards.
ACTCCTGTCTCAAAAACAAATCTAGCATCATTGACAAAACTAACCTGGCCGTTCATCTCAAAAAGGACCTCCAATCAGTTGTGAACTGGGGCAGGAATTTGCTGGTTAACTTTAATGCCTCAAAAACAAAACTGCTCTCTATTACTCACCCCAGAGAACCATCCCTGCCCCTCATTAGAATGTCTGAAGCTCAACTTCTCGAGAGCTCCTCTTTGCAACTACTTGGCCTCATATTGATTGCTGACCTGAGATGGAACAAATACATTGAGTCAATAGCTTCGTCCACTGCAAGGAAAGTTAGCTCCCTGTGCCGCACCAGGAAATTTTTCTTGCCGGAATCGATCCTTCAAATCTACAAATCAACCATTCACCTTTGCATGGAGTATTGCTGCCATATATAGTCTGGTGCCCCTTCTGTTTGTCTCAAGGTTCTTGATAAGATCCAGAGACGGATATACAATGTAATTGGCCCTGATCTGGCATCTTGTCTGTAGTCGCTCTCTCACAGATGTGTCGTTGCCTCCCTCTGTCTTTTTTACAAATACTTTCATGGTAACTGCTCTGAGGAGCCGCTTTTGCTGGTTCCCAGACTTCATGAGTTTAAGCATTCTACTAGACTGGCATCTCGCTCACATGCTTTCAATGCCGAAACTGTTAAATGTAGTCATCTCTTCTACTACAATAGCTTCATGTGTGGCACTTCTCGCCTGTGGAACTCTGTCCCCTTTTCTTGTTTCCCTGATAGCTATAATCTCCAATTATTCAAATGTAACGTCAATTAATGTCTCCAGATGTCTTGATCTATCCCCTATCCTTCTCTTCATCCTTTCCTTTATCACTCCTATTTGCTCTCATTCCAACTCTCTATAACCCCTTGTGTGCTAGTGGATTCCCGCCTTGCTTGGGGTGAAATGCTTAAAAAAAATAAAATAAATGAATAAATAAATTTTTAACTTTTTAATATCATCTAAAATGCTGAAATTAATACAAAATTTTAAAAGATTTAAACTCAATAAATTTTAGTAATTAAAATGAAAAAAAATGAAAACAATTTTTGTAAAAATTCATTATCCATCAAAAAATGTTTTCTAAGGACTATAGTGACCATAATAAATCTTATTTATAAAAGCAATTAAAAGCTTCTCTAATTAAATAATGTCTTAGTTTTATTGCATTTTTTATTTTACAATTCAGTGAATGGTGTTTCTGTTTGACAAAACAAATTGGTTTAAAAATTTTGATTTCTCAAAATTTTATAAATTCAAGTAATTAACGTAAAAAGAAGAATTTTTACCAAGATTTTCTAAAAACATATTTCAAAAATAAATTTTATTTATTTGTGAATAAATGCTGAAAAATTCCTTAAAATCTGACAATTATGTGATTTTAGCAAAAATTTCCAAATTAATGTGTTTTTTACTAGAGAAAAGAGGTTAAATTTCCCATACTCACCTTTGGCCCAACTGTTGACGCCAGAAAAACAAAGAATTTTTACCAAATTTTGAACATGCTACAAATTATTAAAAAATTTAATAAAATAATGAAAAAATACTTAGGTCTTTCCTTTTAATAATATAAACATTTTGATGATAAAACTTTATTTTTATCATCATTTTTTCATCATGGTATGTTCTTTCTTCCAAAATGTTTTGGAGGTACCATATATATATATATATATATAAATATATATATATATATATTTATTCCAGTATTTGAGAAGCTGTAAAAAACTATTAATCAATCAATCCAGTATCTGAGTACTTTCAGTGATCATGAACCATTACACAAAAGGCACTGCACTGCATGCACAAACACCCACACATGCATATATATATATATATATATATATATATATATATATATATATATATATATATATATATGTATTGGTTACATACCGGTGAAATTTCCTCATTTATTTTTTCAATGTTCAGATTATTTTCTTGGTTTGATATCCGAGAATCTATTTTCCAGTGTCTGAGTCCCTTTATCTGTATGTGTACACAGTGCATTTTCTATAATGGATAATGATAGCCAAAAATACGCAGACATTGGAAAATGTATTTTCCAATAATGAGCCTGAAACCAAGAAAATAATCTGGAACATTGAAAATGTGCATGCACACATTATATATATATATATATATATATATATATATATACACACACCCACACTAACACAGATGCATGCACACATGCGTGCACACACACACAAAAAAAACATATATATATATATATATATATATATATATATATATATATATATATATACACACACACACACTCATACATACACACCATTGGCTACAATCACATAGACACACACACTTATATATATATATTGTATATTTAGGCAGCAATCCTTCTTTCATGCAAGCTTCATTAAATGACAAAGTGCTTTAAGTTTTTTATATAATTTCTCATATGATCTTATAATTTTTTCTTTTCAGTAGATAAATTATACAAAAGCTGTTCAAATTATTTTTGCTGAGCATGTATGTATGTATGTATGTATATATATATATATAGATATATATGCGCAGTTGGTTACACACATCCACACACACACACACACACATCCTTTTGTCTGCACATATCAATCTATATTTGTTCATTCCTTTACTATTTCTTCATTTTTTGTCTAGCTGCGGTTGTTTCTATTCGTAACTAAGTCTCGTCTCATTCTCTCTCTCAGTTTATTTACATCTGTGTCTCCTTCTTGATCTGTTTACATCTGTGTGTTGTTCTCAGTCTGTTTACATCTGTGTGTCTGTCTCAGTCTGTTTAGATCTGTACATCTATCTAACTCTGCTCACACCAGTGTTTCTATCAGTCTGTTCACATCTTCTGTGTCTGTTCAAGTCTATTCGCACTTGTGTGTCTATCCCAGTCTGTTTTCATCCTTGCATCTGTCCCAGTCTGTTCACACCTTCTGTGTCTGTTCAAGTCTATTCGCACTTGTGTGTCTATCCCAGTCTGTTTTCATCCTTGCATCTGTCCCAGTCTGTTCACACCTTCTGTGTCTGTTCAAGTCTATTCGCACTTGTGTGTCTATCCCAGTCTGTTTTCATCCTTGCATCTGTCCCAGTCTGTTCACACCTTCTGTGTCTGTTCAAGTCTATTCGCACTTGTGTGTCTATCCCAGTCTGTTTTCATCCTTGCATCTGTCCCAGTCTGTTCACACCTTCTGTGTCTGTTCAAGTCTATTCGCACTTGTGTGTCTATCCCAGTCTGTTTTCATCCTTGCATCTGTCCCAGTCTGTTCACACCTTCTGTGTCTGTTCAAGTCTATTCGCACTTGTGTGTCTATCCCAGTCTGTTTTCATCCTTGCATCTGTCCCAGTCTGTTCACACCTTCTGTGTCTGTTCAAGTCTATTCGCACTTGTGTGTCTGTCACAGTCTGTTTTCATCCTTGCATCTGTCCCAGTCTGTTCACACGTTTCTGTGTCTGTTCAAGTCTGTACGTTTGTCCCAGTTTGTTCATACCCATGTATCTGTTCCAGTCTGTTCACACTTGTGCATTATCCCAGGCCTGTTCACACCTGTTCATCTGCCCAGGCAAATTCACATCTCTCTCTCTCTCTCTCTCTCTCTCATATATATATATATACCTCTGTTGGATCAAAATGTTTTCACCTCTTTTTTTTCCATATGATTGTATATTCATATATGTCTACTAATATCTCAGACTAGCTATCTTTCAATATCCGTAAAGGTATAGTAGTTAGAGACCTGACTTGAGGAACCATAAATTGTGAGTTCAATCTGTGTTGTGTGCCCCATAAACATTGTCAGTGGTGGGGATATGATTGTCGCACATCAGATAAAGATGATACCATGAGGTCTGTGACATTTCTTTCCTCTTCAGATATAGACAACACAATCATTTATCTTGACATTCTTCTTCTTTAATGTACCATGTTCCTTCAGGAGGTCTGTAATCACGGCTCTCCACAACTTCCTATCCTTCATAGTTCTATACCTATATCTGTCTGTTCACATCTCTCTGCTCCTACAACAGTCTGTTCACATCTCTTTGCTCCTACCTCAGTTTGTTCACATCTCTCTGTGCTCCTACCTCAGTTTGTTCACATCTCTCTGCTCCTACCTCAGTCTGTTCACATCTCTCTGTCTCTATTCTCAGTCTGTTCACATCTATCTGCTCCTACCGCAGTCTACTCATATCTCTCTGTACCTACCTCAGTCTGTTCACATCTCTCTGTCTCTATTCTCAGTCTGTTCACATCTATCTGCTCCTACCGCAGTCTACTCATATCTCTCTGTACCTACCTCAGTCTGTTCACATCTCTCTGTACCTATCTCAGTCTGTTCACATCTATCTGCTCCTACCTCAGTCTGTTCACATCTATCTGCTCCTACCTCACTCTACTCACATCTACCTGCTCCTACCGCAGTCTACTCATATCTCTCTGTACCTACCTCAGTCTGTTCACATCTCTCTGTACCTATCTCAGTCTGTTCACATCTATCTGCTCCTACCTCAGTCTGTTCACATCTATCTGCTCCTACCTCAGTCTGTTCACATCTATCTGCTCCTACTTCACTCTACTCATATCTCTCTGTACCTACCTCAGTTTATTCACATAATTTTTCACCTAAAACGGTTTGTTCACATCTTTCAGCCTGTTTACATTTTATTTAAGCCAACCAACTTTTCTTTCTCATCATGTTCATATCTACCTCTTTCTCTCTCTCTTCATATCTGTCTTTCTCAGTTAATATAGGTCTACACCCACTCTCTCACAGCATGTTTATATCCTCTTTCTCTCTCTATTCATATCTCTCTCTCTACCACCATAAACATCTACCCCTGTCACACTCATCCTTTCATATCAACTTCTTTCTCTCTATATATATATCTGTCTCTCTACCTCCCAAAACGTCTATCCTGTCTCTCCTTCGTCATGTTCATATCAACCTCTTTCTCTTTCTATTCATATCTGTCTCTCTACCTCCAAAAACGTCTCCCCCTCTCTCTCATCATGTTCATGTCAACCTCTTTCTCTCTATATTCATATGTCTCTCTGCCCCCCAAAATGTCTTCCCCCTCTCTCTCATCATGTTCATATCAACCTATTTCTTTCTCTATTCATATCTGCCTGTCTGCCTCCGAAAACGTCTCCCCCCTCTCTCATCATGTTCATATCAACCTCTTTCTCTCTATATTCATATGTCTCTCTGCCCCCCAAAATGTCTTCCCCCTCTCTCTCATCATGTTCATATCAACCTATTTCTTTCTCTATTCATATCTGCCTGTCTACCTCCGAAAACGTCTCCCCCTCTCTCTCATCATGTTCATATCAACCTCTTTCTCTCTATATTCATATGTCTCTCTACCCCGCCCCTCTCTCTCTCTCATCCTGTTCATGCCAACCTCTCTCTCTTGCCATTCATATATGTATCTAAGCATAAATAAATGCCATAGTCCCATAAGGATTGGAAATAAGGAAACAGAAAATGGCCATTTCTATAAAACCTTTTATTTTAATTCTGAAGTTGGAAGACTCTTCGAATGCCATTCAATATTTTTCTCTGTTGTGAATGAAATGCACTCATGTAGAATACCAGAATCTGAGTATTATTTGTCCTGAATTTTACATGGAATTGAACAGTTTTAGATCTTTGAGAAAAAACGCCTAGAATTAATTTCTTTGCTTCTGTTGAGCTTCCATAAATAACATTGCTACAATTTGTTTGTCTATGGTCTAACTCTATTATATATATGTTCATTTATTTGTTATTAGTCTGGCACAAGGCAGTTAAATGAGATACCCTATTTAATATTACATGCAATCTGGCTTTTTTTTTTTTATAATCAAGCAAGGCAATAATTTCACTAAGATGCAAGAAATTACTGAGAGTGAGAGAATGAGAAGACTTTAGTGAAGAGAAATGACAATAAAAGAACAGCTTTCAGGAAGATGGAAGCTTGCAATTGATGTTGCATTAAAATATTTGAAGATTGTAGGTGGCAAGGAAGCAAGAAATCAGAAGAGAATTTCAGAGGCAAGAGGAGAAACTAATACCATAGAATTTACCCTTCAAATCTAAATTCAATGATTCTTGAAAAATATTTGGAAGAAATGAAATATATAAAAGACAGTGAATTTATAAAATGTCACTTTTTTTTGTTTAGAATAAAAGAGAATGAAAGAAAATGGAATTTTATTTATTTTCATCTGAAGTAGAAATACAGAAAATTTAACAAGAATAGGAACTACAGCTAACATTCTGGGTAAAACAATTGAAATTTTGAGGACACATAATGAGAAAAGAAGGTCTGAAGAATTTAACACACACGGGGTATAAATATACATATATATATATATATATATATATATATTTATGAATTTAGGCAGCAATCCTTTCATGCGCATTTCATTGAATATGACAGACAAGATGCTTTGATTTAGTTTTTTATACAATTTCTCATGCGATCTAATATTTTTTTCTTTTCAGATGATAAATTATATAAAAACTGTCTGAATGTTCTTTTTATCTGAGCACTTTTGTCTATACATTTAGACATTTTCAAGGTTGAAATATATTAACTGTTAACAAGAAATAGTTTGTTGCATGTATGTATTTATATAATGTCATGATTTTCAAAATATGGTCAAGATATTGTGTCCATGTTCATAGTTGAGATTATTAAGTTTTGTTTTTTTTGCTTTTATTAATAAGGCTTTCATTATTTTTAGCCTTTTTTTGCATGTAGTTGATACTATTTGTGTTGTCAACAAGTATGTTATGAATAGTGTCCAGTAGGTCTCCATGAATATTTAAATGAGATCTAATTGAGCTATGGTCAGAAAGGTGTAGAGTGAGTCTTCATGTCAAACATGTTGTAGTGTGGCCTATATAATTATTTATGCATTTTGATTGATTAGGAATACAATTCCTTAATGGGCATTTAAATTTGTAAATAGTATCTGTCCAATTAATTTTGTTCTTTTGAATTATTTTTTTAACTATAAGGTTAGAGGTTTAAAAGAACATTTGGACAGTTTTTATATAATTTATCATCTGAAAAGAAAAAAATTATGAGATCACATGAGAAATTGTATAAAAAACTAAATCAAAGCACCTTGTCTGTCGTATTCAATGAAATGTGCATATATATATATATATATATATATATATATATATATATATATATATATATACAAGAGAAGCATGGGAAAGCAGAGAGTAACCTGCTTAATGAGTTGAAGTGAACCGGTGACAGAATAAGGATAAAAATATAAATAAAAGGCCTGTAAATTAGCAAGAATTGTTTAAAAAACACTTTTGTGATATCAACAAACAGTTGTTGCCACTTTTGTGATGTCAACGAATGCTTGTTGTCACTTTTGTAATGCCTTTTGTAGTAGAGACTTTATAAATCACAAATACCATCGTAGTCACACCTTTGAATGATACTGGTATTGAACACCTTCAAATAACACTTAGAAATAATACTTGCTTGTTAATACTCAAATAGGAAACACTGAATAATGATCTGAATAGTAATCTGTATAGTGATCACTTACACGCCATGCTAATTCCCATATATTAGGTTGGTGTAAAAATAATGATGTAATAATGTCATTTTTTGACGTATTTTCTAACGTCAAAAACGACATTATTATGTCATTATTTTTGCACCAAGTTAATATATATATATTTCCTATACCTTCATGTGATCTACTTATTAGAAAATGGGATCACCTGTGTTTGCTTTCTGGTGATCTATGTTCAATCTCCAGTGTTGGCAGTGACACTTTATTCCTTTATAACAAAAACAAAAGAAAGGAAATTGTGGAGAGTCATGATCAACTACATCCAGATAAGTCATGGTACATAGAGAGAAATACATTGGCTATAATTTGTGTATGTTGGCAATCAATCTTGTGAAAAAGAAAAAAAAATGTAAAAATAAAAGATAATGTGCATTAGTATAAAAGCCTGATGATGATGTGAATCATCTTTGAAATATTAATAAAATTCACCAAACCTTCTTGTTTTTAATCAGATATTAGTTTTCTGAATATATATATATATATATATATATATATATATATATTAAAGATTGACTTTCCCTATTTTTAAAGAAGTGTTAGATTAATTTCTAGGTTCATCTGTTGGCATTTTCATGATCCATTTTTGTTTCAGTGGTTAGAATTTTAACACAAATTGGATTATACTGAAAATGCTAAATGACTCTGCTTTTTTATCGTTGGTGGACCCATTGACTCTAAATGCACAGACAAACAATTGCAGTTGCCAGTCATAGCTAACTATTTAGTTCCAGACAGAAATTGCCCAGTGGCCATGAGAGCCAAAGACATTGACCTGTTTTCTCTTTGAGCAAAACCCAGTTTTCAAGCAGTTTGAACCACGGAAACTATTTTTTAGCTGACCTTTTGTGAATCATACTTTATTTGAACTGTTGTGCTACTTGATGTGCAACACAGCAACATATATCAGAAATTTTTAAGGAAGAATACAATGTGAATAAAATAAACCAATGCCAAAACAATAAAAAAAAATTTATGAATGTGCTGTTGCAAAAAGAAGAAAATAAACATTATGAGTAATAAAATGGGGAGGCAAAAGCACCTTGATGAAGTTTACTTTGAGAGATTTCCTCATTTCTGCTGGATCCCTAGCTAAAAGCTTTTATCTAGAGAAAGGGTATGCTGGATTCTTTTCCCTTTTCCTGTAGACCCTTATCTAACAAATGCAGGTACTGGGCTCTTTTCCTCATTTCCTGCAGTTCCTTATCTATGAAATACATATTTTTTTATTTTTTCTCAAATATCTGCGCTCTCTTATATAAGGAATGCATGATCACAGTTCTTTTCCTGCAGTTCCTTATCTATGAAAGGGATAGATTGGTACCTTTCCCAAAGGTATTTGTTCTCACTCCTTTCAAATTCTTTTCAAAGGAATGTATATAATTTGCTCTATTCCTCATTTTATGTAATCCCTTATCTATGAAATGCATCTTTGTTTTTCTCCTTTCCTGCAGTCCCTTATTGAAAGAATGCATTCCTTTTTTTTACATAGCTGTCTTATGCCATGTATTCTAATTTTAACTGAAAATCTCGATTTTCAATTATAAAGCAAGAAATCCAGCTCAACTGATATATCTGTTGGGATGGCGATACAAAATTTGTAAATTTCCCCAACTTATTTTCAATATGTCCCTCCATTGAATCTTTGCAAAATCCAAGTTGATGTACTATCTATGAATATCTTGTGATGAGACCAACTCTGATTTTTAATGCATACACTAGCAACAGCCTATTTTTTTGTGTTTTATGTACCACTTGCTAAAAAAAAAAAAAAAAAAACATCCCTGGTCTTGTAAAGCTCTTAAATCCCTTAATTAATCTATTTTATTTGTTTTGTGATGTCAATGAACACTTGTTTGACACTTTGGTGTTGCCAATGAATACTCATTGTCACTTTCGTAATGTTCATTGTAGTAGAGACTTTGTAATCGCAGATACAACTTATAGTATGCTGTTGAACAATACTGGTGTCAGATGCCTTCGAATATCATTCCCACTAATAGCACTTGCTTGATAATACTCGCTCGAATAGTAATCTGTATAGTGATCTGAATAGAGAAATAGTATGGTAAATAGAGTAGAGGATAATGGTCTGTATAGTAATAGAGTAGAAATAATGTTCAATTAGATGTCATGTGACATCCTACTTATGCATTTCCTCTATGGTCATGTGGTCTACTTAATTCAATAATGGGATTGCCTGTGTTTGCTCACTGGTGATCTATGTTCAAACTCAAGTGTCGGCAGCAACACTTTATTCCTATATAACACCCATGCAGAGAATAATAGATCATATATTTACACTGTAAGCAGAGTGAAAGGAAAATGTAAAGATAGGGTCTTACATATAATATGGAGACTCTTCTGTGTTTCCGTAGAAGTCATGTTTAGGACACCAGATTCAAGTGGGCTGAATTTATCTACTCTCTCTCAGGTAAGGACATATTCCATGAACAAGAAATGGTGAGTCTTGGGTTTTCCCAAATTGAGTACTGTGAGTTGGAGTTTCTTTCTCTATCCAAAAGGAAACAGCACCATGGACTTGTAAGCTGCTGGGGAGGCAAATTTATCCTCAGTCCAGGCCAAATAGCCCAGATCAAATAAACTATTTCACTTGACTCCTGTCTGTAAACTGAATGAATGAATGACCACTTCTGTCACTGATACATCATTAAGCAGCTATCACATGCAAAGCAAGATAATCACCTTTTGTATCCCAACATCATCATTAAATATTTGAGCTTAACAACTTTAACAAAATATTGCAACAATAATCATAAATATAAATGATGGTCATTATTTAAGAAGTGGGTACAAATGAAAACATTTAAAATTAACAAATTTTTCCATTACACTGAAACAGACGTTAAACACTTCTCTCTTCTTTCTTTCTTTCTCACTTAAACCAAGTAGCGTCTCTGATATGTATTTTGTTTTTCACTGGTCGTTATTTTAAGAAGTGGGTACACATGAAAAGATTTGAAATTGACAACTTTTTTCATTTCACTCAAACAGACGTTAAACACATCTTTCTTTCATTTTCTGACTAAAACCAAGTAGCATCTCTGATATGCCTTTTGTTTTTCCACCCCAATCAAAACAGAATAGTCTATTATTTATGAGGTATTGGCAGGGCATAATGGTCATGCAAACTGAGGAACTAATGAGAAATGAAGAAGTACAATTATTATATTAGGATTAGTGATACAAGTCTTACTAATTAACCCATAGCAGGTGAAGAATATCTGGATTCATACCTTTCCCAAGAGTATTTGCATGTAAATTAATATAATAAACCCAGCAGGAATTGGAACTCAGATCTCTGATTGACAATTCTGAGCCATTATTCATTATACCATGCACACATCCAAGCTTACAGCACCTGGTATTCCCAAGTGGTTACTCATCTAGGTACTGGCCAAACTCAACATTGCTTAACTTCAGTGATCATACAGGAACTGGTGTTTCAATGTGATGTGTCCGTATTTATGACTTACGTTATCTCCAAGGTGCAAAATAATGACAAGTTGCATAATGAATTGATTCCTGTTCACTAATAAAAAAAAACTTGATTTCTGGGACTGACAAAAAATATTTGTTTAACTTAGACTTTAACTATTTTGGAGTCCATGCAATTTATTTTTGATGAAGTTTACAGACATACATTTGTTTAAGAGAGGAGGCACAGTGGAGAAATGGAGAGTGGCTCACATTGAGAAATTGGAGAGCCGAGTTCAAATTCCAGTCGAATCCATTACATTCACTTACGTGCTAATACCCTTGGGAAAGCTATGAATCCTCTTCTTCTCCCCCCCAGTCATAGGTAAATAGAAGGACAGACTGGGTTCTGTAGCCTTGGATGGCAACTCGTCTAGGAGAAGGAAAACTCTGAATTCAAAACCTGATCCTCTAGGTTGGGGATTGTGCAATAAGCTAACAACCTATTCACTTGAAAAAAAAAAAACTGGTTTGTTACGGAAACTGCCATGATATCTTTCAGCCCTATGTTCTTCAAGGAATTTAAAAGCATAATATAATAATATATTTGTTTAAGGGATAGTGCCTTGAACAGAGAAAAATGAAAGCTGAGTTTGAATTCCAGTCAAATTCATTACATTCACTTGAATTCATCAAGTTTTTCAGTTCAAATTAGAAAACATGACATTGTATGTTAAAAAAAAGAGAACATAATTTTTCCTTTTCATTTAATCCTTCAACACTGACATGCACAGCCAAGCAAGGCATTGAAGCCCCTAAGACATAAGGGGTTACTGAGTGTAAAAAAAATACAAGAAAAAGAAAACATTAGTAATGAGAGAGAATAATAAAAGAAGAGGAATTAAGAAGACAGAAGATAACAATTGACATTGCATTTAAATTTTTGAAGATCAACGTTAGCTGGAAAACAAGAAGTCACGATAGAGTTCCACAAGTGAGAAGTGTGAGAAAAGAAACTGTTAGCAGAGAACTTACGGTTACATCTTGCCAATTCAACTGTAAGTGAGCATGCATTCTTTAGATAAGGGACTGCAGGAAATGAGAAAAAACAAAGACCCACTTCATAGATAAGGGATACATAAAATAAAGAAAAGAATTTAAAGGGAGTGCGAACGAATATCATTTGAGAAAAGTATCACTCCATCTCTTTTCTTCTCAGCTATGGGCTAAATACTGTATATAGTGTGAGTTTTAATGATCAGATTTTTATATAAAATATAGGGGGGACTATAAACAGGCAATTTTTTTGGAAGAGGTTAAAAATCATGCATTGACTGGTTACATAGGTAAATTCTCTGGAGGGTTTAAAATTCATCCATTTTCCATGAACATAAACTACCTTCATAGGAAGCAGGCCCAAGATAAAGGAGCTACCATAGTCAGGCATGAACACAAAAGAACACAAAAGTACAGTATCTAAATCCTTGTACATTATTTACATCATTCGAACTATTGTCCTCATCTTTGTCACCATATTTATTACATTTTGGCCATTGTACGCTCCGGCCTTCTTCAGGTGGTTGGAATGTCAAACTGAACTCTTTATTTTTCTCAGTTTAACATTCCAACCACCTGAAGAAGGCCAGAGCATGCAACGGCAGAAACGTTGTAATAAATATGGCAACAAAGATGAGGACAATAGTTTGAATAATGAAAATAATGTACATAATACCTCATCTCAGAAATATAGACAGATACTAAATCCTTGTATCAGATATTTTATGGTAAGTGGTTTTTCTCACCATTGTGGGGTAACTTTGTGCAAAAAAGAATGAAGACTATTTATTTGCTATAAAATATGTTCAGGATGATGACAATATGGAAATATTTGTGTTGTGACCAAGTAAATGATATATGGTATATTAAACAGTAAGTAGACCAGAAGAGTATGACACGACTAGTGAGTGTGTATTGAATGAACCAGTGCTCCATCCATTCACTGTTTACTGTTATATTTAACAGCCCCCTTCACAAGGGATGTATGTGGCACAAGGCCGAGTTTACTGTGGGTTCTCCGAGCCCTTCGACAGTAATGAACAATCTATTTGACTGTTCCCCAATGAATTCCTAAGCATAGCTTAGATGTAGCACACGGCCGAGAGTGTGGAGTACCCATTAAGGATCAAACTCACTATTCAGTTGTAACTGTTTTAGCGAGACAGGATTGCTAACTATTACACCACGTAGAGGTGCCCCATTCACTGTTTACTGTTCACTGTTCTTTCTCTCCTACTAGACTTATAGCAGGTGGGAGAGTCTAACATAGACTCTTAGAGGGAGGACACCACAACAATTTGACTATAGTAGTATTGCTTATAAGCTGGGGTCTATATTCAAGCTATATGAAAAAAAATCAGGGATTGCCTACACAAATTAGACTTATACATGAGTATACATGGTAGTACGGCAGATGTGCTCTTTAGCCATGGTTAGTAACCAGTCTAGGAGAAGAAAATTTTTTTTAAAATTTTTACAACCTGCTTACAAATACCGTCCTTCTCAAATTAAATCTTGTCTATTGTACTGAAATTTGTTATAATTACTTGTTTATTGTTGAGATATTACAACCTGCTTATAAATATTGCCCTTCTCAGGGCCATCAAAGATCAGCTTTTTACCTCAATCTATTCAATTGAAATCTTTTCTGTAGCATTTAAATGTTGTATCGTGGTTTGTCTATTTTTAAGATTTTACAACATCAAGATCTCAAATATTCTATTTCTCCTAATCATTAACTATTGACATTTTTTTACCTCAACTCATCTGATGAAATCATATTTTTTTAAAAGAAAAAAAATGTTTCATTAAACTACAATGTGTTCATCCTTGTTGTTTAACTGTTGCAACTATTGCTTTCTTCAGCCTTCCCCATGCAAGTCATTCATGATCTGTGTATCTGAATAAATGAACACACATGCTAATCTTCTCAGTCAACCCCAAAATCTAAATTTGCATTGTTAAAGTAAAATCATACCTTCCCACAAATTGTTTTTTTCACTAATGTTCTCTCCTCTATTGTCAATGCATTTGTCAACATTTTTACCAACCGTATAAATTACTCGCTTGGAAGGGTTTACCACGATTGATAAATCTAAATTTAGTCTTCAGAGATTTCTTTGAGTTGCATCAATATTTTTTTAGTTACAAGAAATATAAATCTCCCGTAATATATACTGAGTAAATCAATAGATTGGCCGATCTCCTTGGTGAGACACAAGAGATTTGTTATTTCAGTTTCTGGGTTTCCTGTATTGAATATTTTTACATTGATAAAAGGTCCCAAAAAATAGATAAGGAATCTTGTTGAAAAGGGCATCAGGTTAGAGATGTTGCTTATGTGATATTTCAAAAGACTCTATTAATTACATTATTAATTACATTATTAATTATTTTCCACCCTAAAAACATCTTTCCTGCAAATGAAACTTTACATACCTTATTATTTGATGTAACGAATATGCATACACCTGGGTTCCCCCTCACAGTAATATGATTGGCTGGTGTCAGCCATAAATACAGACTGATGTGGAGGTACAGGACGACGCCTATTGACTACACCTATAGTCTTCGCCTATTGCCTACGCCTATAGTCTTCGCCTATTGCCTACCACTACGACGAGGACCAGTCCATTACGGTTACCTGCTAGATTGTCCTACTCGGTTACAGTAGTACAAAACCACTTTGCTACTTCGAACAAATATATCCCTTTCTGGGACATATCACTATTTTATTGCTGTTTCTATTGTGAATATTCAGACAAGCTACATTTGTTAGTTCAGACCATCACAGCTAGGATACCCCCATGCCATGTACACAAGATCAACTAATCCTGATCCCATTCATCTTCCATTTGTAAGGAGGAAGTTCTGCTCGGACAGCTTCTCCTTAAGAATTATTACTTTGTGGAATAGACTCCCGCTCAGCTATGGAAAACTTTCCCAGGCAAGTAAGGTTCATTACCCTACACAAGAAATGCACATGCCCTGTTGAGATCTGTTGAAGCCTATACCTGTTAACAGATGTTTTTGTATCTGAATCATAAATAATTTAATTTCTAGGAAATTCCTGTTTTTCTTCATTTAGACTCTCAAATGCATAGACTGACAGATACAAAGTTATGCCATTTGAAAATAACAAAAAAAATTCTTATTCCTTATATATATATATATATATATATATATATATATATATATTACTTTTTTACTTACTCTTTCTTAAAAAATTAAAAAAAAATCTTCTCTAATTTTTAAATACCTTTAATTTTCCGTATATAAACTATCTATTTTTCCCTATCTTTTACTAGCATAGATTTGGGAATTTTTTTTGAGTTTTTTTTAAGGAGAAAGTATAATTTTGTTCTTTGATTTACAACTAATATTTACTATTTTCTATTTTAATTTTAAAAATGGTTTGCATTTGTGATTCTGTTGAGATGTTAATATTTTAAAATATAGGTCAAGGTTATTTTAACTGTCTTCTTGAACAAGACACTCCCACTTCTCCTACCATTATATTGGGAGTTTATTTAAATTTATGTCTAGATTTTCATCGGCAGTTTCCTTTTTATTCTTTCTTTCTTGATTTTTTCATTTTCTCTTTCCTCTTTCTCTCTTCTTCTTTCATTCTTTAAATTTTAAGCTCCTATTTTATTTATTCACATCTCACAGTTGACAAGGCCTATAAGTAAGTCTTGTGGGCCAAACCTCGAATGAGGTAATTTGGGATTTCTATTCTATGTAATTTATATGCTCTGTTATAATAATATTTTATATTATTAGGATTCACTTAGATTATATACCAATGGATTATTACCTATATATATATATATATATATATATATATATATATATATATATATATATATATATATATAAGAAAGAACAGTAAGATATATAATCCGGTGTTCTTATATATATTTTTATTTTTACAAAATAGTGCTCAATGTAAATTTACAGAGCATTAATATTATAAATGAACTGATTTGAAATATGTTTTTTTCGCTACACCATGTTTCAAAAATAGAAGCTAAAAGCTTTGAATTTAATTTTGGAATTAAATTACAAAATTAAATTCGAAGCTTTTAGCTTCCATTTTTGAAACATGGTTAGAACTGTGTAGTGAAAAAAAAACATATTTTAAATCAGTTAATTTATAATATATATATGCATGTGAAGATAATGAGATAAAGTGGAAAATTGATTAACAATGTGTTTCACTGAGAACAAATGCACTTGTTGATTTCCTCAGGTTAGTATGAAAGAAACACAAAACTGTATATGAGGAAAAATGCCTTGGAATCCCTAAAGATAAGTGGGAACCACAAATATGAAAATATTTATAGAAATGACAGATGGAACCCATGTCACGGTGGTAGGAAAATGACTGAAGTTGAGTTGCCAGGTCAGGACATTACAGACTCTTTGGATTTTTTTCATGAATCTCATGATATATAGTCGGAGCATCAAACCACATATGGCAGCAATATTCCATGCATGGACAAATGGTAGATTTATAAATATTCAGGATTTTAGCAAGAAAAGTTATCTGGCATGCCACAGACCTTGCAGATGAGTCCATAAAATCCTCCACTTGATGCCAATAGAAATCAAAGGAGCAAAAAGGTGCAATGCGTTGCTCTTCTATAGGTTAGCATCAGCCATGCTGAAGGAAGGCAAATACAGTTCTTTCTAAAGATTAAATGATGATAGCAGTTTCATTTTGGAGGTGTTAAAATTAATACTTAATTTACATGTTATGTCATCCATTAAGGATGGGAGAGATGATGAAAATACAAACCATAATAAGAGTTACAAAGGATAGGAAGTAGTAGACAGCCATGATCCCCCACATCCTGTAGGGACACAGCATGTAGAAGACATTAGCTGCACACTCCTTCGTGATTGATAATGAGTTTTTCTTTACTATATACCTCACTATTACGGCTTTGTGTCAAATGAGTATGCAGTCCTTACCACAGTATTGTGCTTGACAAGGTCTTCTGTTTAGTATGTTTGATCTTCACGCAGCAGTGTGATAGTAATCTTGTGTCTAACACACTTAAGCTTACAAAACAACATTTTGAAGCATTAGCTCATTGCCTCTGTTCAAATTTCCCCATGAAACCACAGGTAAGAGTTTGAGCTCAGGTAAAAATGTCCATTTCAAACACTGATATTCTAGTCTGGCAATTTGAAAAGTTGAAATAAAACAATGTTCGTTTTATTTCTCTTCTCAGTTGTCATCAATTCTAAACTTAGTCAATATTAAGCAAAACAAGATCGAGTGTTTGCAAAGATGGCAGGGAAAGAATGCCAGAGGCTGAACTCAGTTTTCTGATCCTTCTACAGTAAAGAAAATCAATAGAGATTTTGCAATGAAATTGTCTCTACAGACATCTATATTAGTAAGAAAAAATAAAGCTACTGGGTTGTTGTTTGTGAAAGTGTGATATTATTGTTTAGTACTGCATTCCATAGACTATCAGAATCATATGATAATATAGAAAAAAATCTCAAATAAGATATATAAATGTGATATATTTATTTTGGTTTGCATCTTACAGTCTTTCTGAATAAAATGTTAATATGAAAGGATCTCAAATAAGATATATAAATTTGTGATACATTTATTTTGGTTTACATCTCATAGTCTTTCTGAATAAAATGTTAATATGAAAGGATCTCAAATAAGTCTTTCTGAATAAAATGTTAATGTAAAAGGATCTCAACTAAGATATATAAAATTGTGATACATTTATTTTGGTTTACATCTCATAGTCTTTCTGAATAAAATATTAATATGAAAGGATCTCAAATAAGATATATGAAATTATGATACATTTATTTTGGTTTACATCTCATAGTCTTTCTGAATAAAATGTTAATATGAAAGGATCTCAAATAAGATATATGAAATTGTGATACGTTTATTTTGGTTTACATCTCATAGTCTTTCTGAATAAAATGTTAATATGAAAGGATCTCAAATAAGTCTTTCTGAATAAAATGTTAATGTGAAAGGATCTCAAATAAGATATACGAAATTTTCATACATTTATTTTGGTTTACATCTCATAGTCTTTCTGAATAAAATGTTAATATGAAAGCATCTCAAATAAGATAAATAAATTTGTGATACATTTATTTGGTTTACATCTCATAGTCTTTCTGAATAAAATGTTAATATGGAAGGATCTCAAATAAGATATATGAAATTTTCATACATTTATTTTGGTTTACATCTCATAGTCTTTCTGAATAAAATGTTAATATGAAAGGATCTCAAATAAGATAAATAAATTTGTGATACATGTATTTGGTTTACATCTCAGTCTTTCTGAATAACATGTTAATATGAAAGGATCTCAAATAAGTCTTTCTGAATAAAATGTTAATGTGAAAGGATCTCAAATAAGATATATAAAATGTTGATACATTTATTTTGGTTTACATCTCATAGTCTTTCTGAATAAAATGTTAATATGAAAGGATCTCAAATAAGATATATGAAATTGTGATATGTTTATTTTGGTTTACATCTCATAGTCTTTCTGAATAAAATGTTAATATGAAAGGATCTCAAATAAGTCTTTCTGAATAAAATGTCAATGTGAAAGGATCTCAAATAAGATATATAAAATTGTGATACATTTATTTTGGTTTACATCTCATAGTCTTTCTGAATAAAATGTTAATATGAAAGGATCTCAAATAAGATAAATAAATTTGTGATACATTTATTTGGTTTACATCTCATAGTCTTTCTGAATAAAATGTTAATATGGAAGGATCTCAAATAAGATATATGAAATTTTCATACATTTATTTTGGTTTACATCTCATAGTCTTTCTGAATAAAATGTTAATATGAAAGGATCTCAAATAAGATATATGAAATTATGATACATTTATTTTGGTTTATATCTCATAGTCTTTCTGAATAAAATGTTAATATGAAAGGATCTCAAATAAGATATATGAAATTATGATACATTTATTTTGGTTTACATCTCATAGTCTTTCTGAATAAAATGTTAATATGAAAGGATCTCAAATAAGTTATATAAAATTGTGATACATTTATTTTTGTTTACATCTCATAGTCTTTCAGAATAAAATGTTAATATGAAAGGATCTCAAATAAGATATATAAAATTGTGATACATTTATTTTGGTTTACATCTTATAGTCTTTCTGAATAAAATGTTAATATGAAAGGATCTCAAATAAGATAAATAAATTTGTGATACATTTATTTGGTTTACATCTCATAGTCTTTCTGAATAAAATGTTAATATGGAAGGATCTCAAATAAGATATATAAAATTTTCATACATTTATTTTGGTTTACATCTCATAGACTTTCTGAATAAAATGTTAATATGAAAGGATCACAAATAAGTCTTTCTGAATAAAATGTTAATGTGAAAGGATCTCAAATAAGATATATAAAATGTTGATACATTTATTTTGGTTTACATCTCATAGTCTTTCTGAATAAAATGTTAATATGAAAGGATCTCAAAAAAGATATATGAAATTGTGATATGTTTATTTTGGTTTACATCTCATTGTCTTTCTGAAGAAAATGTTAATATGAAAGGATCTCAAATAAGTCTTTCTGAATAAAATGTTAATGTGAAAGGATCTCAAATAAGATATATGAAATTTTCATACATTTATTTTGGTTTACATCTTATAGTCTTTCTGAATAAAATGTTAATAAGAAAGGATCTCAAATAAGATATATAAAATTGTGATACATTTATTTTGGTTTACATCTCATAGTCTTTCTGAATAAAATGTTAATATGAAAGGATCTCAAATAAGATAAATAAATTTGTGATACATTTATTTGGTTTACATCTCATAGTCTTTCTGAATAAAATGTTAATATGGAAGGATCTCAAATAAGATATATAAAATTTTCATACATTTTTTTTGGTTTACATCTCATAGTCTTTCTGAATAAAATGTTAATATGAAAGGATCTCAAATAAGATATATAAAATTGTGATACATTTATTTTTGTTTACATCTCATAGTCTTTCAGAATAAAATGTTAATATGAAAGGATCTCAAATAAGATATATAAAATTGTGATACATTTATTTTGGTTTACATCTTATAGTCTTTCTGAATAAAATGTTAATAAGAAAGGATCTCAAATAAGATATATGAAATTGTGATACATTTATTTTGGTTTATATCTCATGGTCTTTCTGAATACAATGTTAATATGAAAGGATCTCAAATAAGATATATAAAATTGTGATACATTTATTTTGGTTTACATCTAATAGTCTCTGTGAATAAAATGTTAATATGAAAGGATCTCAAATAAGATATATAAAATTGTGATACATTTATTTTAGTTTACATCTTATAGTCTTTCTGAATAAAATGTTAATATGAAAGGATCTCAAATAAGATATATAAAATTGTGATACATTTATTTTTGTTTACATCTCATAGTCTTTCTGAATAAAATGTTAATATGAAAGGATCTCAAATAAGATATATGAAATTGTGATACGTTTATTTTGGTTTACATCACATAGTCTTTCTGAATAACATGTTAATATGAAAGGATCTGAAATAAGTCTTTCTGAATAAAATGTTAATGTGAAAGGATCTCAAATAAGATATATAAAATGTTGATACATTAATTTTGGTTTACATCTCATAGTCTTTCTGAATAAAATGTTAATATGAAAGGATCTCAAAAAAGATATATGAAATTGTGATATGTTTATTTTGGTTTACATCTCATTGTCTTTCTGAAGAAAATGTTAATATGAAAGGATCTCAAATAAGTCTTTCTGAATAAAATGTTAATGTGAAAGGATCTCAAATAAGATATATGAAATTTTCATACATTTATTTTGGTTTACATCTTATAGTCTTTCTGAATAAAATGTTAATAAGAAAGGATCTCAAATAAGATATATAAAATTGTGATACATTTATTTTGGTTTACATCTCATAGTCTTTCTGAATAAAATGTTAATATGAAAGGATCTCAAATAAGATATATAAAATTGTGATACATTTATTTTTGTTTACATCTCATAGTCTTTCAGAATAAAATGTTAATATGAAAGGATCTCAAATAAGATATATAAAATTGTGATACATTTATTTTGGTTTACATCTTATAGTCTTTCTGAATAAAATGTTAATAAGAAAGGATCTCAAATAAGATATATAAAATTGTGATACATTTATTTTGGTTTACATCTCATAGTCTTTCTGAATAAAATGTTAATATGAAAGCATCTCAAATAAGATATATGAAATTGTGATACATTTATTTTGGTTTATATCTCATGGTCTTTCTGAATACAATGTTAATATGAAAGGATCTCAAATAAGATATATAAAATTGTGATACATTTATTTTGGTTTACATCTAATAGTCTCTGTGAATAAAATGTTAATATGAAAGGATCTCAAATAAGATATATAAAATTTTCATACATTTTTTTTGGTTTACATCTCATAGTCTTTCTGAATAAAATGTTAATATGAAAGGATCTCAAATAAGTCTTTCTGAATAAAATATTAACGTGAAAGGATCTCAAATAAGATATATAAAATTGTGATACATTTATTTTGGTTTACATCTCATAGTCTTTCTGAATAAAATGTTAATATGAAGAGATCTCAAATAAGTCTTTCTGAATAAAATGTTAATGTGAAAGGATCTCAAATAAGATATATAAAATTGTGATACATTTATTTTGGTTTACATCTTATAGTCTTTCTGAATAAAATATTAATATGAAAGGATCTCAAATAAGATAAATAAATTTGTGATACATTTATTTGGTTTACATCTCATAGTCTTTCTGAATAAAATGTTAATATGGAAGGATCTCAAATAAGATATATAAAATTGTGATACATTTATTTTGGTTTACATCTAATAGTCTCTGTGAATAAAATGTTAATATGAAAGGATCTCAAATAAGATATATAAAATTGTGATACATTTATTTTAGTTTACGTCTTATAGTCTTTCTGAATAAAATGTTAATATGAAAGGATCTCAAATAAGATATATAAAATTGTGATACATTTATTTTGGTTTACATCTCATAGTCTTTCGGAATAAAATGTTAATATGAAAGGATCTCAAATAAGATATATGAAATTGTGATACGTTTATTTTGGTTTACATCACATAGTCTTTCTGAATAACATGTTAATATGAAAGGATCTGAAATAAGTCTTTCTGAATAAAATGTTAATGTGAAAGGATCTCAAATAAGATATATAAAATGTTGATACATTAATTTTGGTTTACATCTCATAGTCTTTCTGAATAAAATGTTAATATGAAAGGATCTCAAAAAAGATATATGAAATTGTGATATGTTTATTTTGGTTTACATCTCATTGTCTTTCTGAAGAAAATGTTAATATGAAAGGATCTCAAATAAGTCTTTCTGAATAAAATGTTAATGTGAAAGGATCTCAAATAAGATATATGAAATTATGATACATTTATTTTGGTTTACATCTCATAGTCTTTCTGAATAAAATGTTAATATGAAAGGATCTCAAATAAGATAAATAAATTTGTGATACATTTATTTGGTTTACATCTCATAGTCTTTCTGAATAAAATGTTAATATGGAAGGATCTCAAATAAGATATATAAAATTTTCATACATTTATTTCGGTTTACATCTCATAGTCTTTCTGAATAAAATGTTAATATGAAAGGATCTCAAATAAGATATATGAAATTGTGATATGTTTATTTTGGTTTACATCTCATAGTCTTTCTGAATAAAATGTTAATATGAAAGGATCTCAAATAAGTATTTCTGAATGAAATGTTAATGTGAAAGGATCTCAAATAAGATATATAAAATTGTGATACATTTATTTTGGTTTAAATCTTATAGTCTTTCTGAATAAAATATTAATATGAAAGGATCTCAAATAAGATAAATAAATTTTTGATACATTTATTTGGTTTACATCTCATAGTCTTTCTGAATAAAATGCTTATATGGAAGGATCTCAAATAAGATATATAAAATTTTGATACATTTATTTTGGTTTACATCTCATAGTCTTTCTGAATAAAATGTTAATATGAAAGGATCTCAAATAAGATATATAAAATTGTGATACATTTATTTTTGTTTACATCTCATAGTCTTTCAGAATAAAATATTAATATGAAAGGATCTCAAATAAGATATATAAAATTGTGATACATTTATTTTGGTTTACATCTTATAGTCTTTCTGAATAAAATGTTAATGTGAAAGGATCTCAAATAAGATATATAAATTTGTGATACATTTATTTTGGTTTACATCTAATAGTCTTTCTGAATAAAATGTTAATATGAAAGGATCTCAAATAAGATATATGAAATTCTGATATGTTTATTTTGGTTTACATCTCATAGTCCTTCTGAATAAAATGTTAATATGAAAGGATCTCAAGTTAGTCTTTCTGAATAAAATGTTAATGTGAAAGGATCTCAAATAAGATATATAAATTTGTGATACATTTATTTTGGTTTACATCTAATAGTCTTTCTGAATAAAATGTTAATATGAAAGGATCTCAAATAAGATATATAAAATTGTGATACATTTATTTTGGTTTACATCTTATAGTCTTTCTGAATAAAATGTTAATATGAAAGGATCTCAAATAAGATATATAAAATAGTGATACATTTATTTTTGTTTACATCTTATAGTCTTTCTGAATAAAATGTTAATATGAAAGTATCTCAAATAAGATATATAAAATTGTGATTCATTTATTTTGGTTTACATCTCATAGTCTTTCTGAATAAAATGTTAATATGAAATGATCTCAAATAAGATATATAAAATTGTGATACATTTATTTTGGTTTACATCTTATAGTCTTTCTGAATAAAATGTTAATATGAAAGGATCTCAAATAAGATATATAAAATTGTGATACATTTATTTTGGTTTACATCTCATAGTCTTTCTGAATAAAATGTTAATATGAAAGGATCTCAAATAAGATATATAAAATTGTGATACATTTATTTTGGTTTACATCTCATCGTCTTTCTGAATAAAATGTTAATATGAAAGGATCTCAAATAAGATATATGAAATTGTGATATGTTTATTTTGGTTTACATCTCATAGTCTTTCTGAATAAAATGTTAATATGAAAGGATCTCAAATAAGATATATGAAATTATGATACATTTATTTTGGTTTACATCTCATAGTCTTTCTGAATAAAATGTTAATATGAAAGGATCTCAAATAAGATATATGAAATTATGATACATTTATTTTGGTTTACATCTTATAGTCTTTCTGAATAAAATGTTAATATGAAAGCATCTCAAATAAGATATATGAAATTGTGATATGTTTATTTTGGTTTACATCTCATAGTCTTTCTGAATACAATGTTAATATGAAAGGATCTCGAATAAGATATACAAAATTGTGATACATTTATTTTGGTTTACATCTTATAGTCTTTCTGAATAAAATGTTAATATGAAAGGATCTCAAATAAGATATATAAAATTGTGATACATTTATTTTGGTTTACATCTCATAGTCTTTCTGAATAAAATGTTAATATGAAAGGATCTCAAATAAGATATATGAAATTCTGATATGTTTATTTTGGTTTACATCTCATAGTCCTTCTGAATAAAATGTTAATATGAAAGGATCTCAAGTTAGTCTTTCTGAATAAAATGTTAATGTGAAAGGATCTCAAATAAGATATATAAATTTGTGATACATTTATTTTGGTTTACATCTAATAGTCTTTCTGAATAAAATGTTAATATGAAAGGATCTCAAATAAGATATATAAAATTGTGATACATTTATTTTGGTTTACATCTTATAGTCTTTCTGAATAAAATGTTAATATGAAAGGATCTCAAGTCTTTCTGAATAAAATGTTAATGTGAAAGGATATCAAATAAGATATATAAAATTGTGATACATTTATTTTGGTTTACATCTCATAGTCTTTTTGAATAAAATGTTAATATGAAAGCATCTCAAATAAGATATATGAAATTGTGATACATTTATTTTGGTTTACATCTCATGGTCTTTCTGAATACAATGTTAATATGAAAGGATCTCAAATAAGTCTTTCTGAATAAAATGTTAATGTGAAAGCATCTCAAATAACATATATGAAATTGTGATACATTTATTTTGGTTTACATCTCATAGTCTTTCTGAATAAAATGTTAATATGAAAGCATCTCCAATAAGATATATGAAATTGTGATACATTTATTTTGGTTTACATCTCATAGTCTTTCTGAATAAAATGTTAATATGAAAGGATCTCAAGTAAGTCTTTCTGAATAAAATGTTAATGTGAAAGGATCTCAAATAAGATATATAAAATTGTGATACATTTATTTTGGTTTACATCTCATAGTCTTTCTGAATGAAATGTTAATATGAAAGGATCTCAAATAAGATATATAAAATTGTGATACATTTATTTTTGTTTACATCTTATAGTCTTTCTGAAGAAAATGTTAATATGAAAGGATCTCAAATAAGATATATGAAATTGTGATATGTTTATTTTGGTTTACATCTCATAGTCTTTCTGAATAAAATGTTAATATGAAAGGATCTCAAATAAGATATATAAAATTGTGATACATTCATTTTGGTTTACATCTTATAGTCTTTCTGAATAAAATGTTAATATGAAAGGATCTCGAATAAGATATATAAAATTGTGATACATTTATTTTGGTTTACATCTTATAGTCTTTCTGAATAAAATGTTAATATGAAAGGATCTCAAATAAGATATATGAAATTGTGATATGTTTATTTTGGTTTACATCTCATAGTCTTTCTGAATAACATGTTAATATGAAAGGATCTCAAGTAAGTCTTTCTGAATAAAATGTTAATCTGAAAGGATCTCAAATAAGATATATAAAATTGTGATACATTTATTTTGGTTTACATCTCATAGTCTTTCTGAATAAAATGTTAATATGAAAGCATCTCAAATAAGATATATGAAATTGTGATACATTTATTTTGGTTTACATCTCATTGTCTTTCTGAATCAAATGTTAATATGAAAGGATCTCAAATAAGACTTTCTGAATAAAATGTTAAAGTGAAAGGATCTCAAATAAGATATATAAAATTGTGATACATTTATTTTTGTTTACATCTCATAGTCTTTTTGAATAAAATGTTAATATGAAAGGATCTCAAATAAGATATATAAAATTGTGATACATTTATTTTTGTTTACATCTTATAGTCTTTCTGAATAAAATGTTAATATGAAAGGATCTCAAATAAGATATATAAAATTGTGATACATTTATTTTTGTTTACATCTTATAGTCTTTATGAATAAAATGTTAATATGAAAGGATCTCAAATAAGATATATAAAATTGTGATACATTTATTTTTGTTTACATCTTATAGTCTTTCTGAATAAAATGTTAATATGAAAGGATCTCAAATAAGATATATAAAATTGTGATACATTTATTTTTGTTTACATCTTATAGTCTTTATGAATAAAATGTTAATATGAAAGGATCTCAAATAAGATATATAAAATTGTGATACATTTATTTTTGTTTACATCTTATAGTCTTTCTGAATAAAATGTTAATATGAAAGGATCTCAAATAAGATATATAAAATTGTGATATTTTTATTTTGAGATCATGTCTCGATTGCTGATTCATATCCTAAGTTCATTTCAGTGAGTCATAAGACTTTAGGTTTGTCATTTTTATGCAGCAGAATTTTTACACACCTGTGATCATGCAATTGCAAAACTTAATTTGCATTTGGAAAAAACTTGAGAGTTCCCAGGCTGAATTAGGATCAAAACAACAAATATAAGGATGCTTGTCTGAGTGACTTTTTTTCTTTCTTTTTTTTTTAACGTTGGTAATATATTTTTTAAGTAAGGGATGTTTTAACATTTTATCTAATCTTTAGATAAATTCACTAAAACACTGGGTCTTGTATAAACACTGAAGTTAAGCAATGTTGAGTCTGGTTAGAATACGAGGAGTGTAAACATGTGTGATTTAATGGATAATGGCTTGGAATCAGAGATCAGAGAGGGGAATTCCAATTCCAGTCAGGTTCGTTATATTCACTTACATGTAAATAAGCTTGGGAAACAGTATGAATCCACCC
Organism: Acanthosepion lycidas; assembly: GCA_963932145.1. NCBI lineage: Eukaryota > Metazoa > Mollusca > Cephalopoda > Sepiida > Sepiidae > Acanthosepion > Acanthosepion lycidas. Next base: position 21,076,173 of record OZ010586.1, on the reverse strand, counting down.
CTTCACCCCTAGCTATGGGTTAATTAGTAGGACATCTATCCGTAAATCATTATTTTCTTCAAAAACTCCTTACAACCTGAAAATAGTTTCTGTCTTTAAATAACCTGCAAAGGGTTGATAAATCTTAAAAACCAAATCAATCAATATGGCTAAATCTTTTCTGTCAAGTAGGAATTTCTTCTCAGAATTGTCTCACTGTATAGGTTGAATAAGTCTGGTGAGAAGACACATCCTTGTCTTACAACCCTTTCTATTTTTGTATATCTGCTCAACTCATTTTCTATCTGCATGCAGGCCGTTTGCTGCCAATATAAGTTCTTGGTTATTCTAATATCCAAATATATCAAGGTTGCTGAGCAAATCCAACATATATTTGTGGTGTACTTTGTCGAACGCCGTTGCATATTCTATAAAACATGGGTGCACATCATTCTGCATTTGTATTGCTCTTTCTGATAACATTCTGCGCATGAATATCGTGTTCCATGTTCTGGTGTTTTTAATGAACTCGCACTGTTCTTGTCTTATCTCTGGTCTAGACAGGAGGATTTCATTGGTAAGAAAGAAAAGAGTACTGAACTGCTACATGACATCTGTCCTCCATTATGGCACCGAATGTTGGACGGTCTCCTCAAAGATGAAGAAGAGATTCGAGACAACAGAAGTATAGTTCTACAGAAGGAGGCTAAGGATACCATGAACTAAACATGTGAGCAACGATGAGGTTTTGGAGAGGATGCAGAGAGGAAACTTATACTTAACATCAGGAAGAAGTTGAAATTTCTAGGACCTGTAATATGAAAGGAAGGCTTGGAAAATCTGGGACTCACAGGGTGGATAGAGGGGCAAGAGAAAGCAACACGTGACATACTTAACGAGCTTAAGCAAGTGGATGGCAAAACAGGGTCTGGGAGAAGTAGCAAAAAGACAAAACTTATTGTGAACTACAAGGGATAGGAAGAAGCGGAGAGCCATTATCGCCTATATTCTGAAGGGACATAGCACATAAAAGAAGGAATTTCTTTTTTTCTTTTTGTTACTTTTAATCAGAAATGTCCCACTTGCTCATGACCTGTTTTTGATGCTAAAGGCAGTGAATCGGATGTAAAGCTTAACAAGAAGTCTTTTGGCTTGAGGAGTCTATTTTTTTTTTTTTTCTTTAGAAGAGACTGATTATGAATAATGTACGTTTGTCTCTAAGAAACAATCATGGAAGCAAACAAATGTCAAGAATGAAGACTGATATTCATCAGAAGAAACGAGACAAATCGAAGATGTTCTTGTTGGATGAATATTCACATATATTCTCCTTCATGTGAAAATAAAATGATTGAGATTCTTTGTTTGTTTAGTGTTTACTCTCCTTATCTCCTTCAGTACTATTGCTTTTTCTGAATGTTTCCTTATAAGGAAACAACTAATATTATCATTCCCAATCTTAGTTTTAGCAGTGGTCTGCTTGTGATATGTCACTACTAAAAAAAAATTAAATTCAAAATCTGAGCAGCAATAAAAAAAAACAAAAAAAATGAAGCTTCAGCAGCAGACCAGAGAAGTTTTTACAATTTAGCTAAGGAATAAAATTTTTCATTCTGAAAGTTGCTTGTACTGCTTAGTGTCCTTGATGTTATTAATTCAACATTTTGGCCAGTTTAGTTTCCAGTCTTCAGCAGGTTAATCCTCCTCCTCCTCTTTAGTACCAGTAGACTCCATTGGTGTATAGGCCATCATACTTTGGCCATAGCCTCACCACATTACTGTTGCTGCTGTTAATATTATAATAAAAATAAACTTTATAAAAAAGATGTCTTATTGAAAATGTTGCTTATATAGAAATTTTAGAGAGGCAAAAGTATTTTTATGACAACTTTTCTTTGTTTTGAGAATGGGTATTCAGCTAGTATTATAAAAAACAATTTTAAATCATTTAACACTTGACTCCTGCTAATTAGGGATTAGTAGGAGTGCAAGTAAAGCTAACTTTAAATTTTAAATGAACTGGAATTTTACTAAATACCTTTATTTTCAACTAATTATAATATTTTATAAATAGGAAGTGACTTGACATCAAGCTTAAGTACCATATTTAGTAGTCTTTAACTGTGTACATATAGTAGCCTTATTTTTTAGTAATGTTTGTATTAATTTTTGACCATTGATAATCCTTTTTCTGGTTTTCAATACATTGCTAATCACTTGCTGTGCATTTAGATTATATAATAGCCATTTTCTGTCAGTAACACTTATATTGCTTATTTAAATTTATTAACAAAAAATGAGTTGTTAACAGTTTTCTTTTTTTTTTTTTTTAACTCTCCTTATTTTTTTTATTGTTTTTTTTTTTTTTTAAGATTTCAGTCAGTCTGCATTCCAACCATTTTCAGGTGACATTTAGAGTCTGTAATTCTAAGCACATATATTCAAAAATCATTTAATACTGATGAGGGATTAGTAGAAATAGAAATAATGCCAATTTTAAATGCAGACTTATCCATTTTATTTATTTTCAAATAATTATAATATTCACTATTTACATTATTCAGACTATTGTCCTCAGCTTATTACAATGCTTTGGCCATTGTATGCTCCGGCCTTCTTCAGGTGGTTGGAATGTCAAACTGAACCATTTATTTCATTCACTGAATACCAGTAATAAAGAGTGCCAGAGAAAAGCGATAATAACAACAAAAATTGCAATATGAGCTCTGGTAAAAAATGGTTGCAGAAAACACTAGGTTTATAATACCCAGAAATTGATACACAGATGTCCTTAAGGCACAGTGGATAAAGGCGTTGGTTAGATCCAGTGACAGGACCCAAAGAGTGTGAGTTCAATACCCGGTTACGGCAGTGGAGAACTTGGAGAGGGGAATTAACAGGAAATAACTGACAACTGACATCCATTAGGCATGGCACGTGGAACTAGAACAGTCTACCCCAGTGAGCGAAATAAAGGGTTCAGTTTGACATTCCAACCACCTGAAGAAGGCCGGAGCGTACAATGGCCGAAATGTTGTAATAAATATGGCGACAAAGATGAGGACAATAGTTTGAATAATGTACATAATACCTCATCTCAGAAATATAGACAGAATTATAATCTATGAAAAGTAAATGATTTAACATGAGGCTTAAATGCCATCTTTAGTGGGCTTTAAGCATGTACATATAGTAGCCGTATTTCCTTAGTAATATTTGTATTAATTCCTGACCAGTGACAATCCTTTTCTTTCTGATTTTTAATACATTGCTATAGTAAAATGACTTACTATGCATTTAGATTATGTAGACATATATAAAGTGCAATTGTCTGTATATGTTTGTGTTTGTATCTGGCTAAAACAAAAGACTACAATAGTTATGACAAAATAAATCTGTATACAGACTCATTATTATCCAAGCCAGCTTTTAGCAGAAAAAATTATCATTGTATGATTTGTATTTATGAAGATATTTTAAAATTAAAATGCATTTGAAATTCTCAGAATTAAAAAGTAAAAACGAACGGTAAGAATTCTTATTCTTGAATTGGATTATCATTTGTTTTTACTTTTTTATTCTGCTAAAGGCTATCCAAGTATGTATTTTTAAAATTTCTATTCTCTTGAATTTATTTTCACATAGTAAATAAAAGTGTAACTTTAAAAAAAATGAATATTAAAACAACAAAGTAAATTTAAAAGAAGAAGAATATTAAATACAATTATTTGACAAAAAGTTTAATATTTACTTATTCAAATATTTGAGTGTGTGTGTGTGTGTCCAACTACAAAATAAATATACAGACAAACCACCCATCAATGAACTTTGGATGCAATAGTCAAAATCTGCAGGCAAAAAAACTTCTAAATCATCAGTGATGTATTTAAAAAATTGTGAGCTAATAACGAGTCATATTAGTTTTCAAAGTGACTGCTTGGTGGCAAGCCTTTCAATTATAAACAAAGACAGAAAGTACAATACATTAGTGAATGCATGAGAAAATAGATTTGAGAAATCTATTGTTTTTGTTATTTTGATTAATATATCTATATTACGTATATATTTATTTATGCCATATATACATGTTCATAGTATTTACATTATAATTGTAACTACTGGCAGTTACTATAATGGTTTTATAACTCAAAAATAATCCCTTCCCATCTACGGATGATTGGCTTTAATGGACCACCCCTCTCTCCTACTAGTCCGTTGATGAGAGGTTTGTCTGTATATATAGACTCAGTATCACCCAAAAGAGCAGTTGTTAGTGTCTGTATGTGTATTATTTACTTATTAATATTTTTGGGCCATCTTATGGAAAAACATTTTTTATTCAATCTTTAAAAAATAAACGTCATTGTTTTTTTCCATTTGTAACTAACATAAAAAAGTAAATAGTCATATTGGTAGTGTGGTGTGTAAATATATATCTCTATCTATAAAAGGCAGGATGCATGTATGTGTGTGTAACGAATGCACGGCTGCAATTTTCAACAGATTTGCACCAAAATTTACATGCACATGCTCCAAGTTAGTGGAAAGGCCAAGACCAACTTTGCATTTCCCAACTCCCATCGATAGTGGAAATAATCGATTTTTCATGCTTCTACAGCAGTTTTCATGAAGTTTGCAGCCATTTACTACTGGCTAGAGTGAGAGCCTATAGCTGGCTGCCACGAATAGGCAGGAAGATTCTATTGGCCAGTGGGAGAGCCAACAGCTGACTGACACGAATGTTAACTAGCATGTTAGCATGCAAAAAAAATCGATAGCTGCATTCGTCACAAGTGGGAAAAATTTAAGTCTGCATGGCACTTTACTCCAATTGGCTCATTCGCTTGCTTAAATTCAATGTTGATTCTGATTCCGCAGAACTGGGTTGGGTATGAAAAAGTATTTGTTGTTAACATTCTTTTTTCATTCAGTTTTTCCAGTTACGAGTCTTTTTTTAAAGCTGATCTTTTTGTGTTCATTTTGTTTAGTTCTTTTTTCGTAACAGATTTAATGTTTAGTATAGAGCTTAGAAAAAATTTGCAGTGTGAGATAGGCAAGAAGTAAGACATGGAGCAACATCAGTACGTCAACGGGCACTCCATTAAAGGCAAGGAAGGGCAAAAATATTTTAAGTAAAGTGATAGCGATTGCTGTATGAGTTGTACCATTTTTGAATCAAGCACAGGCAATGCCGGGCCATGCTGCTAATATATATATATATATATATATATATATATATATATATATATTTTAAGCATTTCACACCACGTAAGGTGAAAGTGCCATTAGCATGCAAGGTGTTACAAATAGTGAGAGCAAGAGTAAAGAGGGGTTTATGGGAAAAGGATAAAGAGAAGGACGGGGAACAAGATCAAGGAATCAAAAGATGTGGAGTGACATTAAATTTGAATATTTGAAGATTATAGCTACCAGGAAAGCAACTAATAGTAAGAGAGTTTCACAGATGGGAAGTCCAAGATAATAAACTGTTGGAGTAGAAGAGTCAGTTACATTGAACTGTTTTGACAGTGAAAGGGTGAGACTGAGATGCCAACCTAATAGCATGCTTAAATTCATGTAGTTTCGGAACAAGTGAAAGTAGCTTGGAGCAGTTGCTGTGAAAATACTTGTAGAAAAGACAGAAAGAAGCTGCAGCACATCTGTGACAAAGTGACTGTAGACAAGATGCCAGATCAAGACTTATCACATTGCATATCCATCTCTGGATTTTGTCAAAGATCTCAAGACAAATAGTGGGGGCACCAGACCATATATGTCAGCCATGCAAGGACGAATGGTTGATTTATCTGAAGGATGGACTCAGGTGAGAAAAACCTTCTGGTGCAATACAGAGAGTCAACTTTCCTTGTGGTAGATGAAGCTATAGATTCAATGTAGTTGTTCCACTTCAGGTCAGTGGACAGCATGAGACCAAGCAGGCACAGTGAGGCACTCTCGTGGAGTTGGACATCAGAGATTCTGATGGGAGGTAGGAAGCGTTCTCTGTAGTGAGTAAATGATAGCAGTTTTGTCTTGGAGGCATTAAAGTTTAAAAATCATTTCCTGCCCCAGTCACCCACAGATTGAAGTCCTTTTTGAGACAAACAGCCTGGATAGATTTGTCAGCGATACCAGATTTACTATTGTGGCAGGAGTAAATAGTAGTATCATCTGCATAGATGCCTACTTTGGAACTGATGTCATCAGGAAGATCGTTAATGAAGATCAGAGACAGTGTAGGATCCAGGATAGAGGCTTGGGAAACATCAGTTTTCATGTGAAAGGAACTGGCGGAGAACCCATTTAGGATGACATTCATTTCATGGTTGGACAGGAATGATTGTATTAAGTCAAATAATCATCTCGTAATGCTGTATCCCTGAAGATTACGAAGAAGGACGGCATGCCAAACCCTATCAAATCCTTTAGAGATATCTAGAGCCATGGCTCAAGCTTCTTATTGTGAAGTGCTTGGTATACAAATTCAGTTATAGCCATGAGCATATCAACAGTAGATCAGGAAAAGCGGAAACCATATTGCTTGTCAGAGATTAGATCATAGGATGTAAGGTGCTTAACCATTTCAGCATTGATTAAAGCCTCAAAGACTTTACTGAAGCATGGTAGGAGATTGACAGGGTGGTAGTTAGATGGGTCAGCAGGGTCTCCAGAGTTTTAAAGACTCGGACAACAGATGAGGACTTCCTTGGAAAACAAGATTTGGTGAGGCAGTAGTTATATAGTTTGGAGAGGACAGGAGCCAATTCAGGAGCACATTTCTTCAGGACAACGGCTGGTATCCCGTCTCTACCACTAGTCTTATGGGAGTCTAATGTCCAATACTATTGGTGGGGTTATGTTCATTTAACTCATAATAGAACCCCAGTTCTAGCGGGAAAATCAGGTGTGGGTACACCGGATGAGTCAAGCATTAAATTGGATATGAGATCTAAAATATTACAAACATTAACCTTTTCCACTACCGCACTTTCTGCCAATAAAGGATTCCCCAGGCAGTGAAAAGTTCTGTAAAAACAGTTTTATTGTATATTTGCACCCCACCCAACATCTTATGGAAATTATGAAATAATATTGCTCTATGACAATTGTCATGCTTTTTTTTTTATTTGACATTTAATACAAACACACTTTGAAAATGAAATAGTATTGACCTGATTCTATAATATTCTAAAAGATAATAAAGAAGACAATATGTGAGTGCCATGTACCATGATAACTCATTCGTTCTGCAATTAGGGACAAGAGGGCTGAACTTGACAAGAAGCTCTAAATGAAGACAGTTGAGCGTACAAACAAAGTGATGGATATACAATACTTTCCAAGTCCTTAAATGTTCCTAGATCGACAATTCGTAGCATTATCAAGAAGTACAATGAGACTCATTGTGTTGAGAATGAATTAAGGACTGACAGAAAATGGTTAATTTCTGTGAGAATGAAAAGGAAAATTGTTAAGAATCCTCACTTAATGACAAAGGACATTGTCAATGATGCAAAGACATCAGGGTTGAATGTATTGATGAAGGCAGTCACTAGATGCTTTCATTGAGCAGGACTTTGAGCTTGTCAGCCAAGGAAAACTCCCTTGCTTAAGGCAAATGCTTAAAATGCAGATTAACATATGCTAGAAGCCATCTAGAACATGGGAACAAATATTGAAACTTTGTTTTGTGGTCAGATGAAACTAAAAATTATCTGGTCACATGAACTCCTGTTATATATGGATGATAGTGAATGAAGCTGACAAACCCCGCAAAATACCCTCCTTATAATTAAGCATGATGGTGGTAGGGTTCTGCTCTGGAGATGTTTTGCTGCTTCTGAACCAAGAGAACTAGTGAGATTACAGGGTATCATCATGGATAAAGAGCTGTATTTGGTTATTCTTAAAAATAATATAAATCAAAGTACACGAAAGTTGTCTTTAGGGCATTACTGGAGGTTCCAACATGACAAGGACCTAAAACACATGGCCTAAATTGTTACAAAATACTTAGATAGCAGCAAAATTAAGGTTTGGTGTACCCTGCACAAAGTACTGACCTAAAATCCACTGAAAATTTATGGACATATTTGAAGAAAAGAGTAAGAGAAAGGAGTCCTTTGAATTTGGAGGAACTAGAAGCTATTTCCAAAGAAAAATGGAGCCAAATACCTATCAGTGCGTGTTGTGATCTTGTAAGGAAATATCAAAAATGATTAAAGGCAATAATCAAGAATAAAAGTTACACAATTTATTATTGAGGCAAGAGGGCCAATAATTTTGACCTATGTTAAATGTCTTTTTAATGTTTTTTTTTTTATATTACTGTTTGACATTAAAATAAAAAAAATTGTTGTGGGAATCCATGATTTATGAAGAAATGTACATGAAGTTTGCATGAAAATTTGAGGTATTTCAGCTTTGTTTGTAATTATGGAAGTGGGGGTGAATAATTCTCTCCACAACTCTGTGTGCGTGTGTGTGTGTATATATATATATATATATATATATATATATATAGAAATATACTCTTAAGGTGTGCTATATTTAGGGGATAAAGTGATCAATATCAGAGATAGAGTGTGTATAAATATAATAGTGAACATTGAAGTCAACATTTACAGGCGACAGTCTGTTTCATGCTAGACGCAATCGTCAGACTATGATATATATATATATATATATATATATATATATATATATATGTAAAGGTAATAAATTCATTGGTATATAATCCAGGTGGATCCTAGTAATATTAAATATTAAAACTGATCAATGTATTTATTATTACAGAGCAAAGGATTAATACACAATAAAATAAAAAATTACCTCATATGAAGAATAAGCTTATTTCAACTGACAAAAAACAATAAAATTTGTCAGTCTTATTCAATCCCAGTATAGACTGAGTTCATGTAATTACAAATTTAACTGTGAAAGCTACAAATAGTAATTAAAAAATGTCAAAAAACTAATACAGAATTTATCCATTTCAATGTTTCAGTCAGATGAAAGGCACAAGACTGTGTGTGTATATATATATATATATATATATATATATATATATATATATATATATATATTAACCATTTTTTATCAGTAACACTTGTAGAGAGTGAACATTATTGTAAAAAAAAAAAATGTTGACCATTTTCATTCAATCTCATTCCAGAACAAGGGCAGCTACCTGCAGAAGAAAACATGTCAAAGACTGAAAATCCATCATGAAGAAAATTCTCAGGAGCTACACGATTTTAAGGAAATGGTAAGTGACCTTTCTTGTCTCTTTTTATTTTCTGTTTATGGAGACTGTCTACCATAATTGCAAAAAAAATAACTAATATATTTCAAATGGTGCAGGTATGTATACTTTGAAAGTCAGCATTAAAAATCAATTTTCACATGCACAAGTTATGGCATGTTTATTTTTCATTTTCTTTAGAAAATCAACATTGCACTCAGACCAAAAGCCAGAGTTTCGTGTGATAAATAGTGACACCAAAAATTACATTCATAGCTTTTACCGATTTCTGAGAATTTAGGTCTAAAGATCATCTGACCCCCCCCCCCCCCCCGCAAAAAAAAACAGTAATATCTAATGTCTGCAGATTTTTGTTTACATAGACTTTAAAATTTTACTATTTCAAGAATAAATTCAAATAAAGTTGATATTTTTATATTAGATACATTGGATAGAAAACATATTCAAACCAGAGTTCTAATTATGAATCACCACAAGCAAAATATGCAGTTCTTTTTACTGTATTTGATAAATAAAAACTGTAAAAATATTGTAAGATTATAAAAAAGGCTACTCAATGAATAACATTTGTTAGATCATAATTAATAAAAACAAAAAATAGATAAAAATTGTATATAACGCCATAATACTGCTGGGCACAAATTGTTTATTGTTTAATAATGTGCTATGCATCTTATCCATATACAATTTATAAAGCATCAGTAAATTATAAATTTGATAAGGCTATACTGTAAGGTTTTCACTGATCACTGGAATGAAATTCCAACATTACAATTTTGAATCTAAACTTAATTTTTAAACTCATTTCCTCAGAAAGCAGTAAGGATTTGGAAAAAATATTTTGTGTCATTATTTATCATGTCAAACCCCAACTTACAAATTGAATGTAATACCACGGTTCCGAAATCAACCTGCCCTAATGCATGTATGGCTTGTAATTGAATGACAAAATAGGAAAAACACTTTTGTGATGTCAACAAACACTCGTTGCTACTTTGTGATGCCAATGAATACTCATTGTCAATTTCATAATGCCCGTTGTAGTAGAGACTTCGTAATATATATATATATGTATATATATATATATATATATATATATATATATATATGGTGTTAATAAAATAGTGTTTGATGTAATATAACAGAACTATAAATTATATTCTCAATTCAGCACTTGTAGATTGAAATGTTCAAGAAACTCAAGGTCACGATACTGGTGAGGAAAAAATGCATATTTATTATATATTTATTATATATATATATATATATAATGGATAAATTGTCATCTAAATTATGCAAAAATGAAAATAAGACTGACATCACATTTTACCAAAATTCACACAAAAATATCATAAAATGCTAAAGATTAAATTTATTCAATAAAGTTGCCATTGGCTTCAACCATGACTTCCTGATGACTTTGGAATCTCCTGCAACTCTCCTCGTTTAAGTTGGTAAATGTTGCCATAATCCTTGCTTTCATTTCATCTTTGGTGTTACAAGGAATTTTGTTGATCTCTTACTTAAATGTGCCCTCACAATAATCAACGGTGTTGCAGGCTGGGAAGTTAAGGGGCCAGATGTAAGGGATGATGTGATCATAGAAATTGTCTGACAGCAATGACTGTGCTCTCCTTCTTGTGTGGCATGGTGCAGTAGCCACCCTCTTGACCCAGGGCTGCACAACCTCCTCAAAGCACTTTTTGGAGTCCAAAATTCGCTTGCGGATGAAATGGAACTAAAGTTTTTAATTTAATTACAAAATTAAATTTGAAGCTTTTAGCTTCCATTTTGAAACATGGTTATTATGGCGTAGCAAAAAAAAAACATTTTAAATCAATTAATTTATAATATTTATGCTCTGTAAATTTATATTGAGCACTATTTTGTAAAAATTAAAAATATTTATAAGAGCACTGAATTATATATCTTACTGTTCTTTATATATATATATATATATATATATATATATACACACACACACACTCCAACTTCCTTCTCACAGGTGAGATGTGGCAAGTCTCTCAATGCTCTATCGTATTACTATGGAAAGTGCTCGGACAAACTGCATCTGGTTCCACCAGTTCTGACCTACACAGCCAGCTAGGACCTGCCATGCTGTTTACATAGTAGTAAACCACACACATTCCCTCTGTATTCCATTGACAAGAAATAAGTTCCACTGAAATAGCTTCTTCTTGTGAACCACTGCTCTATGAAACAGACTCCTTGAGAATATTTCCCCAATTACTATAATCTTAACCTGTTCAAGTTTATAGTCAACTGTTATCTTCTCCTCTGATCCATATGAACTACCCCTTATCGTCTACCTTGAGTGGACCTCATGCCTTGTACAGGTGGAACCTTACTGTAAATATTTACACACACATTATATATATATATATATATATATATATATATATATATATATATATATATATATATAGTGTATTTAGGCAGCAATTATTTATGAATGTTTCATTAAAGATGATAGACAAATTACTTGTGTTCGAACAAGTATTTTCTTTTCTGGACACAGAATGTGTAGAAACTGTAATTTGTTTGGCTATATTTTTAACCCGTTATTAAGGATGATTTTATTTTTACTTTTTATGTGGATATATAGGTTGTGTGTACGTATCTAGAGTTAGAAGGAGGTTTTATTTTCCAAACACAGCACATTGTGGCTGTGTTTGTAGTTAATATTATTGACTGCTGGCTTTTTTCTTTTTTCTTATTAAGGCTTCCTTCATTATTTTTAATCACTTTTTTACCTGTGGATGAGTTTATTATGTTTGTATTTTCTACTAGTATGTTTCGAATAGAGTCTGGTAAATTTGTGTGTGTGTTTAAATGGGTTGTAATGGAGCTGTGGTCAGATAGGTATAACGTAAGACGTCTGGATAGGCATGTAGTTGTGTGACCGATGTAACTATTTATGTGTTTGGTTTGATCAGGAACACAGTACCTTAAGAGGCATTTGACCTTTTAAATAATGTTTATTCTTTGGAGTTTTGATTTTATGCATGTGTTGTTATTTTTGATGATAAGGTTAGCTGTTTTAAAATTTTTATACCAGATAATTTAATTTTTTGTTTGGGTCAATTGGAGTAGTGAATTTCTTTATATTTCTATATTTCAAACACAAGAAAAATTAAATAGAAAGCTTAATCACAGTACCTTGTCTGTCATCTTTAATGAAACGTGTATATATATATATATATATATATATATATATATATATATATATATATATATATGTGTGTGTGTGTGTGTGTACATAGACATACATTTTATATATATAAATGTATCCACACACACACACGCACATATATACATGTATATATATATATATATATATATGGGCACCTCAAAGTGGTGTAATGGTTTGAAAGTTTGTCTTGCTAGATCAATTATGACTGAGTAATGAGTTCAATCCTCACTGGGTGCCCCATACTTTCAGCCTTGTGCCACATCTAAGCCGGGCTTAGAAAATCACTATATAAATATATATATATATATATATATATATATGATAAAGATAAAATATTAAGATCTGCTATAGTTATGGGATAATCTACTCAATATTAGAGATTGGGTGTATGTAAATATAAAAGTGTAAATTTAGGTCAGCATTAAGTCAACATTTAGGTGACAATCTGTTACATGCTTAAATGTAATTGTTAGGCCAGGTGCATTTTTTTTTGCGTGACTATTCATATATGCTGGTCAGTGGTGCATTATGGTTAGGTTTATTCTATTATTCTAATGGTTATTTGGATGGGTAGAAACAGTTTTATTTTGATTTGTTTTAGGAGCTATTCAATGCAAATAATTGTGTCCTCACTGCTGTGGCAATAAAGATGAGGATGACAGTCTGAACAATGTATATAGTGTAGATAATTACAATATTTCATCACATATATACCTCCAAATAAACAATAGTTTGTTGTTAGATATGTCTAAAGTATCAATTTATCTAGACATGAATTAAAAACCACCTACCCAATTTTTCATTTTCCCTTTTAGCTTAGATCTGTCTCTTGATTGGTTAATCCAGACATGCCCACAAATATGATATTCAATTTTGAAATTTGGGGTTTTCCCACTTCTTTTTAACTTTCAAATGAGGTAATGATTTGCTCTCTAGTTTTGTAAATAAATCATTTTCATCATTAGTTATCTATCATCGCCCGATGAAGGAGCATTATCTGAAACATGAAAGCTTTTGTACATTATTTACATTATTTGGACTATTGTCCTCATCTTTGTCGTCATATTACAATGTTTTGGCCGTTGTATGATCTGGCCTTCTTCAGGTGGTTGGAATGTCAAACTTAACTCTTTATTTCATTCCACGTGCCATGTTTAATGGACGTCAGTTATCAGTTATCTCCTGTTAATTTCCCACTGAGAGTTCTCCACTGCCTTAACCGGGTATTGAACTCAGACTATTTGGGTCCTGTCATTGGATCTAACCAACACCTTTATCCACTGTGCCATGTGTCCTGTGCAGGAATTTCTGGGTATTATAAACCTAATGTCTTCAGCAACCATTTTTACCCCAGTGAGCGAAATAAAGGGTTCAGTTCGACATTCCAACCACCTGAAGAAGGCTGGAGTATACAACGGCTGAAATGTTGTAATAAATATGGTAACAAAGATGAGGACAATAGTTCGAATAATGTAAATAATGTACATAATACCTCATCTCAGAAATATAGAAAGAAAGTTTTTGTGTAGCGATGTAAAATATTATAATAAAAATATTATAATGTATATATATATATATATATATATATATATATATATGTGAAAATATATATATTTCTTGGTGACATGTTTCAATTGAAGGAAGAACTTCTTCAGATAAATAACAGTTTTATTAGTGGAATCAATCTTACAGATAAAATAGGAAAAAAGAAATATCAGTGACAGTTATGCAGAAGCATTACAAAGACGCACATCCTTTAAATTTAAATTTTGACATTTTAATGTATATTTACCTTATCACATTCTACGTTTTATCACATCATGAAATGTGTCAGTTACTCAGCCAGTATCGTTTTGATTAAATAAGGAAGAAGCAGAAAAATGTTAATAAATTTGATATGTTTTGCTGACTTTATTGCAGTTTCATCATAAATTTTATGCAGAATAAGACGAATAGATGGAGAATCAAGTACTCTCTACATGTTCCCCTTATTCTCTCCAAAATTCCTTATTTAATTCTGTCCTGGGTATGATGATAAACTACATCTGTATCCTGGGTAAGATTGTATACTATGTCCAACAACAAGGCCTCTGATTGGGAGGTTTTGAGGAGTGTAGAAGCACCTCTTAATTGCTGGTGTTCACCCTGACCCAGGGTAGTAGCACTTGTTAGGGCCCCAGCTATGCGCAAAGTGTTAACCCGCAAACTGGGGTCAAAACACTATGAAAGTGTAAAAATTGGTTTTAATATGAGCAAATATATTTTTGTAAAAAATCATTACCAACAATAAATTTTTGAAAAAAAATATTACCAGCAATGCATTTTTTAAAAAAAATATTACCAGCAATAAAAATTTTGTCGGCATTAAATAACCCATTGCGGTTGATGTGCCGTAAAACAAGCCAAACCAAAGCTTATTTAATTATTTTATCGGATTTAATTTGTGCTTTTTCTATTCATATTTCCCTCTCTCTCTCCTTTTCCCGTTCCCCTCCCCATGTCTATCTCTCTTTCTCTTCCCCCCCCCAACAAACCTTATATTGAAATCTCTGTCTTTTTCCCCCCCTTTTTTTCTTTCCCCTTTTAATATTAAAACGTTTTCCTTTTTCTCTTTTCTTTCTCTTCGTTTTTTTCTTTTTCTTGTGTCTGAATAAATTGGATTTTGTAAAATTTGGGCTTAAGAGATAGATGTCTGAGTTCATGAAATAAACCATCACTTGAATGCATTTTTAAGGATTCTGTATTCATTATATATATTTGGGATGAAAGATGTAAACAAACTTAGTCTGGACTAAGTTTATACACAAGCTTTTGCAGCAATGAAGTCCTAAAGAATGAAATGCGTTGGATGAAAATTTTTTCCACTTTGTCATTCATATTTCCCCACAAACTGTTCTTGATACATAAAAATTTATACATTATGAAATAGACAAAGTCCGACAATTAGTTAAGACATTTTTTGTGTTTATACGTTCTTTTTATAGATACAAATATTTAAGTAAATGCTCTGTTTATAATAAACTGTATTAAACAACATTTACCGTCCTGAATGTCTGAGAAATTTTCATAGAAAATATGCATAAATGTTGTTAATACTGTTTATTATAAACAGAGCATTTACTTAAATATTTGTATCTATAAAAAGAACGTATAAACATAAAAATGTCTTAAAATAATTGTCGGACTTTGTCCATTTCATAATGTGTGACGTCATTTGTTTACATTTTGATATGCATTGAGCAGATATAAATGTATGAGAGAAAATCATGGAGAATTGTGTTTAAAAACAGTAAAATCGACCTTGCTAAGCAAACACTTCTCTGTGGCCCAATCGGTTAAGGCACATCAGGCTATATGATGGTTCCATATAGGATACAGGTTCGAATCTTCTCAGACAGATATTTTCTATGAAAATTCCTCGGACATTAAGGCTGGTAAATGTCATTAATACTGTTTATTATAAACAGAGCATTTACTTAAATATTTGTATCTATAAAAAGAATGTATAAACATAAAAAATGTCTTAAATAAAAATTTACACATTGATTGTTATCCCATATATGGATATAAAATATCACACATTGAGAATAACACATAGAATAACAGAGCTATAATTTATACATTAAAAATAAATATACATTTTTTCTCACCATTACCACAATTCTGACTTTCATGCACAATGCAATCATCAGGTGCCAATTGATAACTAACCATTATATAATTTAAATTAAATAAATTAATATATATATATATATATATTGTCATGGTAATTTACCCACACATGAACTCTCCCAGCTATTAATAGGAGCAGGTACTGCCTTTTGAAGAGGGAAATTTACAGCAGTCAGCTCTGACGGTCGGACCAAACATTCTTGCAGTAACACTCTTGTTTGTATATGTTTGTATTAATGTTTCTGTTGATATATTTGTTTAACCTAATTCCTCTTCTGTTTCTTTATTTCTGGACCTAACAAGGCCACAATATATATATATATATATGTATAATATTATAAATTTGAAGCAAAATTCACCTGAAAATGAAACAGGACTAGGGACTTTAATTTAATTCTATAATTGAATTTGAAGTTATTAGTTTCTGTTTATGAAACATGGTAATTCCCGTGTAGTGATGGAACCATATTTTTAAATTATTAAATTTATAATATTTATGTTCTTTTTATGAAACAGCCTGTCACCTCTGAGTGTTGACTTCAATGTTCACTTTTATATTTATATTTAGATACGCTTTATCCCATAAATATAGCAACACCTTAGAACTATATTTCTTCATATATATGGCCAAGTGATTAGAATGTTCGCATTGTGACTATAAGATTCAGGTTCAAATCTCACCATGGTTGATTCTCCTGGAAGGAAACTTTCTGATGTTATTGGACTGGTGGGGTCAATCCCTGCGTGCGGCACCATTGAAAAGTGCCTGAAAACCATGTCACCGGTTGATCCAAGCCTTGTTAGTGAAATTGTGTAGACGGAACACTTGGGGGACTGTCGATAGCTGTGCTAGCACCAAATCATAACTCATCATGGCCGAGGGCTTGAGCATGTTGGCATTGCTCAGATTGTTAATCATGCTAGATAATGTGCACTTTCCCAGAAACTGTAACTAAGATCTGCTCATAATAGATGCAGTATAAACCACAGGTTTGCTCTGTGGGTGTTGAACAAACACAAATGTGCCTGAGCCAGCGTCTGCAACAGGGATTGGCTAGCCGCCCTAGTAGATGGGTATCCTTGAATATGAGTGGCCAACTATACATACATACATATATATATATATAAAAAACAGGACGCTGAGGTCAATGCTAACAGTTTGCCCCCACATTATGTCAGCATAATACAATTGATCTTACAATATATATATATATATATATATATATATATATATATGTCTCACACCTTTTACATATCTATGCATATATTTTTTTCTATATACAGCTATTAGGCTGGTGCAAAAATAATGTCGTTTTCTCACATATGTTACTATGTGAGAAAACGACATTATTTTTGCACCAACATAATATATGCAAATATATTGAACACAGATATTTTTCAGAAAATAATAATTTGTATTATTGCTCACTAGCCTGAAAAATTAGTTGAATATCTTAAATACTTAGGTTATGCAATATATCAAGAGAAATACAGAAATGTCTACCTAGATACACAATTTATGGATGACCACAACAGAAAGTAAGACAAAAGTTTTTAACATATTCCAAAAATATAAACGAAAAAGATGAAGGATAAAAATTGCAGTTTGGGATTTCTATTCAAATAATTAATCGGGATTAGGTAATGGTTAATGAGGCTGGTCTAGATGACTATTAATACTGAGTATTAAGTTTGATCCTCACCATGTGCCCCATGCAAAGTTCAACATTGCATAACCCAACAATAATTGATAACCAACAGCAATAATTTTCCTCCAGCCAATTGAATCCCCTCTTAGACCATGACTGATGAAATGGCTGGATATACTTTGGATGATCTTTGAAGTTCTGGCTGTCCATTGTCTAAAATTTTCTGAGGTGATAACTGGTTATGATAGACCTGTTGATCCCTCTTCAGTGTGGCTCAAGATCCACATCAGAGCCATCATTTGATAACAGAAGTAACAAAGCCTAACTACCAATCTGATTTGCAAAAGACATCTTTGTAAAGTATGAGGGTTTCTTGAAAAGTTCATAGACTGACCAAGATACTCTCATGGAATGTGACCAAATGAGATTTATTTTTCAACATTGCCCTCCTTTCAGTTCAAGCACTTCTTCCACCGGCATTGCAATACATGGACCCCATTGGTGAAGAACTTTTTATTATGTTGATCAAAAATCATCAAAAGCAGATATGATGTCAACATCATTGTGATACTGGTTCCCAAGCAAATGTTTTTTCCATGTAAAGCAAAAGATGAATGAAATCAGGAGAATAATGAAGGTGATCAACCAGTTCAAAGCTACAATTATGCATGGCAGCCATTGAAACCAAAGACTTGCATGCTGGAGTATTGTTCTGATGAAGCAAAACTACTTTTGTCAATTTTCCTGGGCATTTGGTTTTCATAGCCTTTATTAACTGCCTCAGAAAGTTGGCATAGTACTCTCCATTGATGGTGTGGCCCTTTTGAAGATAGTCAATAAACACAATACTTTTTGCATCTCAATGTTGTTTCATCACATTCCCTGCAAATGAAATGTCATTGACCTCCTTGGAGCAAATGTGGAGGGGGTCCATTTTTGCATACCAAAAAGCAGGCTATCACCTCACCTGCAGATGAAACAACCTTGGCCTGTTTGGAACATCTTAGGAGGGGGGTGTTTTCACTGCATGAATTGTCTCTGGCTCAAAGCGATGAACCCAACATGTTGGGTTAGGAAACATTCAAGGAAACTGAATGGATCTGCCCCAAACAATGCCGAATTTTCCCGTGATATAATCAGCCTGGTGCACTTTTGATCAGTTTTCAGAAGATGTGGCACCCAACAAGCAGAAACCCTTGTCATGCCAAGTTCATTGTGCAGAATATTCTCAACTCCCTCACAGGACATGTTAATGACATTGACTATTTGATTCAGAGTCAGTTGCCTGTCATCCTTCACCATGTGGTGAACTTGATCAATGTTTACCTCGGTGGTGGCAGTTGCAGGATGTCACCTTAGAGGCTCTTCTTTCCGCTCTTAAATTCAGTTGCTCACTGTTTCAATTTTTGATAAAGCTGTAACATCATCCACTAATGAAGCAATAATGTCAGTATGAATGTCTTTGGGAGCAAAACCCTTTTTCTGCAATTACTTGATAAGACCACAAAGCCAAATTTTGTCTATTTTCAAGAGAAGTCACTACTACTTACATTTCAAGTCTTCCTTGAACAGTCAGATATCAGGTTTCTTGGAAAGAAATAATACAGTTATTAATAAGAAGATGTGAAATTAATGTATGCAAGTTTTCACAGCTCCACTGTCACTACATCATAGTGAGCCATATGAACTTTTTAGTCTACCCTTATGACAGCAAATGAGCAGATAGATCTATTTATTGTGATGTAACAAATGTGTGGGAAAGTGCAATGGTTATTAGGGCAGAAAATTAAATTGCAATGCAGAGTTCAAATCCCAGTTAGTTCTGTTTCAGTGACTTTGTATTAATGCCTTTGGGAAAAGTATCTTCCTACAGCTGTGGGTTAAATTGCTGGGCAAACTGTGCTCTATAGTCTTGGTAGGGTTATCTGAAGAGGGACAGGCTTAGTTATGCTATCTTGACATAAACATGTCCACTACTGCAGTATATGTGATGTCCCTATGATCCAGACAGGTTATAGGAATCATGACTATAATCATGATTGTGAATATGCTAGCCATTCACAACTTGAAAAATTCAAATGGATCTGGAGGCAGCTAGCACTGAACCAAACAAGAATACTATTAGTTAGATATATCACTGGGTAGGACTATATTCCTGGACACTTAGAAAGATTGTGCTAACAAAACCCAGGCACATGTGAGTGAAGAACTATTTCCCACCCTACAACCCCTTTCCCATAGACTGAATGTCAGCTTCTCTCTACTCTACTGCTATTTCCATAGCAAATGTTCCAATGAGCTACATTCCTTAGTTCCACTAGTTCAGATTTTTATGGCTAGGAATTGCCATGCCATGTATATGCGGTTGAATCATTCTCATTCCATTCATATTCCATTGGTATGGAGGAAGTTCCGTTTGGGGAACTTCTTCCTAAAGACTGTTGCTTTTTTTGAACATATTCTCAAGATGATATCTCGGCTGCTACAATTTTAGCTTCTTTACTTTCTTTCAGTTTTAGCCTCTATCTACTTTCAACAACCTTATTCAGTAAACCTCTACATTGATTGGCTCTTGAGCCTTTTATTCGGTGAACAACAGTAAAAAGAAAAAAATGAAAGACATGAGGGCTCATTAACCAACATTATCTTGAGAAGTCTTGAAACAAAACATTATATGTTGGCAAGACGAAAAATGAAGTTATTTGGTGAAAACTGTTCAAGACATTTCTGGGGAAAGAATGCTGCTTTATTTTTTGCTCAAAATGCCATCCCAAGAATTAAACATGGTTGGTGGAAGTATAAAGATTTGGGGTTGTTTTTCTTCCAGTAATTGACGGACACTATATAAATGATCAAATAGGGGAGTGATTCCAGACAGTCAAAAGAATGGTTGTAGAGTAACAAACATCAATTGCCTGACCTAAAACTTAAAGAAAATTAGCATACTGTTCTCATTTTCTCAGCATACCTGTCTGTTAGGGAAGCTAGCCAATCCCTGCCGCAGACACCTTCTAAGGCACATTTGTGTTCATCCAACACTGACAGAGCCCAGCTGTGGTTTATACTGAACATGCTTTCTATGGAAAGCGCTTAAACTCCAAGTTTATCAAATCGATGTTGATTTCTGTAAGAGGCTTACCATAAATAATTTCTGAGAGAAGCTGAACTTAAAATAATTTCAAATATTTGTCACTTATCATGTCAAATAGTAGATAATCCATGAAGAACTGAATTCCTTTTGAGTTGGCTTCACTTGCATTTGTCAATACATTTATAGGCAAAATCATTTTTATTTCTCTTTATGCAGACTCCATGCTAAGGATTTTATGATATTCACTTCAAATTTTAGGTCCATAGATTCACCTATCATCTGGTTCATTCCTCGTCAATCTTTTGAACAGGAGTAGTGGTTTATCCCTTGTTTCTGTTTTATGATTGGGTTTCTGGTTCCTTCTAAATTCTACTTCAAATCTATAATTGTAACCTCACTGCATATTTTATTTAATTTTATTTGCTATTTGCTATTTATTTACTTTTATTTTCTACTTCAATTGGAGTAGATAGATTTGCCTATTGTCCTGTTCACACTCCTCCCCAGTCTATTGAACAGGGGTAGAGGTTTATCCCTTGTTTCCTGTTTAGGTTTACATTTCCAGTTCCTTCTAAAGTCTGCTTCTTCTCTTTCACTTCCAGTAGCCTCTTGTGCCTTAGCATTATTGCTTTGCTTCCTGAACAAACAGAAATGTGCCTGAGCAGGTGTCTATAACAGGGACACTATATAACTGGAGTTCTTTAGATTGTTGAAAGCAAAAAAAGAAAAAAAAAAGAAAAAATGAGTCTGCTCAGTTGCAGTATAAATCACAGGTTGACTCTATGGGTGTTGAACAAACACAAATGTGCCTGAGCTAGCATCTGCAATAGGGGTTGGCTAGCCACCATAGTAGATGGGTATCCTTGAATATGAGTGGTCAGTATTTATGGTTGATTTGAAGCAGGTGTTCTCAGAAATGAGTAACCAGTCATTATCTTTTAATATATGTGTATGTGTGTGTGTGTGTGTGTAAGTTGTATACTATAACTGCTTGTTCATGTTAAATCAAAAATTATTCTCTTTCTTTAAAATATTCAACACAATTATTTTTGACATTTTTTTTCTCCATTGCGATGTAATTAGATTCTTTTATTTTTTTTCATTTATTAGAATTCCATAATTTACCCAACTCCTCCTTACTGTCCAATCTCTATGACCTCTCTTCTATCAGTCTTCTCTTCAGGGTTCTTTCTCTAAACTTCAAAGACAGACCTCTCAGCTTCAATGACTTAACACTGATTCAGAATTTTTGATTCTGATCTTTGGTTCCTTCCAATATATGGTTATCTACCAAGCAAAAGCAAAAAAAAAAAAGAAAAAATAATCCATTTCCATTTTTGCTTGAGGGGAAGGCAGATGTTGGCGACCAGAGGTTCGACTGTATTTGTCCACTTGTAATACTGGAAGCATTTATGATTTCATTCTATGATAAGAAATAGTTGTGTTTGTGGTTGCTTTCGGATAAGTCTTCAGAATAGTTTATGGAAAGAATTGTTTTGGATATGAATGCTGGAAAAATATTAATCGAACAGATTTGTGCCACATTAGTGGAGGAACGTGTTTTTCGAAAAAATAATTCATAGTCTTTGGATCCCCTTAAGAAAAAATCTTTTTTGTCGCTTCATTTTTGAATTAAGATATCAACATGCTTGTCAATTCATGGCAGAACTAATATGTCAGACGTCAGAAATGATTCTTTCACTGTGATGGTTAACAAGCTCATCTTCTTAACTAAATTTGTTGGTGTGGAGAGTTTGAATCTCAGGCTGTGTTAGGGACAAATTCTCCATTTTATGTGTAGTCCCTATTATGAATCTGTGTTAAAGACTATACTTCAGGCTGGCATGCCCCACCCTTAGTATAGCCCTTCATAAAAAAACTACAGGTTGATCATTACCAAGTCTATATTCTGGCACTATATGGGTGCATGTCTGAGTGGTTAGAATATTTGCTTTCTGAACATGAGATCTGGGTTCAAATCTCACCAACGGTTGATTTGTCAGGAAGGAGACTACCTGATGTTATCAGTCTGAAGTGGGGACGTTCCCAGCGTGCGGCACCTTTGGAAAGTGCCTGAAAACCATGCCATGGGTTGATCCAAGCCTTTTGAGTGAAATTGGGTAGACAAAACATTTGTCGTTAGCTGTGCTAGCACAAAGTCACAAGTCATCGTGACTGAGGGTTTGAGTATGCTGGCATTGTTCAGATTGTTGATCATGCTAGATAACATGCTCTCTACCAGAAACTGTAACTAAGATCTGCTCAGCATAGTTGCAGTATAAACCACAGGTTGGCTCTGTGGCTGTTGAACAAAGACAAATGTGCCTGATCTAGGATCTGCAATAGGGATTGGCTAGCCACCCTAGTAGATGGGTATCCTCGAATATGAGTGGCCTGTTGTTATTATTATTATTATTATTTGTTATGGTCCGGTTCCTTGTAACACGGTGATAGTCCAAGGTTGAACCAATAAAGAAGAACTTGAAGGTGGATATGGAATAACACTGATATATTACAAACAGGAATATATACAAAGAGGTAGAAAAGTGTTAGTACGAACAATCAGGTTTAGTAGTAATTTTCTGAACGTGACTCTGTTTTGGACTGCCTGTGACTCGACTGACTGACTCCTGATGGACTTCACTCCAGACTTCAGACGGAACTCCCTGCTTCCTCTTGAGGCACAGTATTTATTACGTATGGAATAGTCCATTATGTTATTATGGGTAAGGTCCCCTAACATTATTATTATTATTATTATTATTCTGGCACTAATTTCCACAAGAGTAATTTCAGATTTCTCGGGTTGCCACACAGGCTTACCGCTACAATTTGGTGGTGTGTGAAAATGAAATAAAATAAAACTAAATAATAATGAATGATAATAAAAAAATACATTTTCCCATAATTACTAAGAGTAAAGGAACCGGAAGTATGATTACCCCCCCCCACACACACACACACACCCTTTGTCAAACACTGTTAGATGACGCTGGTCAAATCTATAAAAAGACAAACATTTATCTTCCTCACACAATTTCTCTCTTTGCTCCAAGATGTAGCACCATGTAGAAATTACGTTCCATTGGAGAACGTCTAGTTTCCCTGTCCAGCTAATGACTGAACTCTTTTTTTATTTTCCAACACATGGCATTCATACATGTCTTGCAAAACCTCCACTTATGAAGTAAATCAACTTTTTCTTTAGTTGCTTCAGCTTCACCTTGCACTCAACCATTATAACCACACTTAAATCCTTCAACAATGATGTATGTATAAACATTTCTTTGGTCATTCCAACTCTGTGCAAGGCTAACTTGAGCACAATGATTAATACAATGCTTATACTTGCCCTAACTTCTCTACGGTTTATATAAAAAAAGAGAATAAACAGTCCATTGTAGAAACCCAAGTTTTTGTATGCTTTTTTGTTATTTGCCTGTGAACAGGCACACCCAGCATATCATACACTAACCCCACAACCTTTTAAATTTCATAGTGGCATTAGCTGCTTTTCAGCAGTTTCAAACACTGCTAACATATTTTTACTTGTCTTTTGTGCATTTTTATTAGAACTGGTTGATATTTAGCCCTAGTCATGGCTCAAATGAATACGGGAAATACTTCTCGTAATATGAAGTGCAAACCCCAGAAACTTGCTGACATTTACCTCCCAGTATGGCTCAAATAAATATGGCAAATGCTTCTCATAATGTGATGTCTCTGAAGAAATAATGGATTTTCTATTTATTAATCTGAAAAATTTTATTACGTAAATGTTATTTTTAGATGTCCATATTTGGGTAGATGCTCCGTTTATTTATTAATCTTATTAAAGAAAATATGAACTCACTGGCAGAATTTGAAGCTGTGTCTCTCTTGCCAGGAAAAACTGTTGTTAGATCCAATCGTTAATAAATAAAAAATCCATTACTTCTTTAGAAATTGCTTTGTTTATGTTAGGATACATAACTGTGCAGATATGAATGTTTCAAGAGTCAGAGAAAGATTTGCGTTTATAAGGCACTATGCAACTTTGCTTGAACAGCAATTGGTGATGTCAACAAGTACTTTTCTGTATTGTGGAGGTGGACAGGAATGTGTTTTTAGATATTGTACTGTAGAACTTGTGTCCAACAAATGAAGTGTAAAATATCTTGATAATGTTATGGTTATCAAGTCAACACAAGTAATTACATGTTTTGTCAGAGCTACAAAGGACATTTGAACTGATATACAATGTTGGTTTTTTCCAAAGCACTAGTTGACAGAGAAAACTTATTGCGTATGATTAAGTTGGTTGAGTTAAATTTAGTATAATATATAATTAGTTTCCTGAAATCAGTGGGAATATATATATATATATATATATATATATACACACACATTATGTTAATAATTATACTTGGTTGGTGTAAAAAAAATGGATAATACGATTTGCAAATAAAAATATATTAAAACAAATATGTCTGTGGGAAAAAAAAGAAAGGACTAAAAACATTCGAGTAGGCTGAAAAAAATCATCTGGTGTTGTAATTTCTAGTCCAAAGTAAAAAAACCCAATTGAGTAAATAAGAAAAAAATATAAAGTACTCAATATGCTAAGTCGAGCAGAGTATAAAAAATCCTAGTGAGTCAGAAACTACCTACGTAGGTTTTCTAGGATTTTTATATATATATATATATATATATATATACAGTAATTCACAGGCATACTGTTTTGTTGTATCACAGCTCTTCAGTATGGCTAGACATAAGATTGCTTGAAGTCAGGATTGAAACTTGACTGATTTGACATCAGCTGGAGAAACTTACACCTACCTATCATCATACCATATAGAGAAAGGAAATTTTTAATGCATTATATATGTGATATAAGCATTATTATCTGCCAGAGTGCTTTATTCACTGTGAAGAGCTTAGCATTATAGCAGCAGCAGCAGCTGTCAAATACCATTTCTTTCAAAGTGCTCAACTGATGAACAAGAAAGAACAAATGGGAAATGTGTATATCAATATAACATGTTTCACTTTTATTTGTGTATAATTTTATGTATATGTAAGTTTCTGAAGATTCTTGTATGTCTGAGTGGGCATCGGATGGTAATGTGTATTTGTAATTGTGTATATATTTATATACTAGCTTAAAACCTACCTGGCACTTAAGCTAGTTCCTGCAGAGGGCTTTTCATTAGGCGTTCATCACAGTAGGTAGGGAGGAGTAGATGCGATAGGCAACAATAAACGACAGAACTCAAAATTGATTGCTGCATTTAAGTATTGCATTAATATTTAAGCTTACCTTTTAAAAGTTCAACAATAATTCTTGCAGCCATTGCACAGTAAAGCAGGAGGGCTCAGGGGAGGGAAATTTCCAGCCTTCCCTTGGGTGCTCTCCATCCCCTTCACCTGTTCTCTCGTGTCCCCAAAGGATGCTTTTTTTTCATGGACTGCTCTTCTCCAATTGGCTACCCTCATACTTTTCATCTTCCATCCGACAGGATTGATCTCCATCCTTAACAAGGTGTTTTTGAGCTGATCCTGTGGGACTCCATGTAGTCTTTTGCCAGCTCAGAGAGGAGGAACATATATACATAGGAGGCACGGTGGAGTAATGGATATCGGCTTGAATTGGGGAATCGTAGAGCCAAGTTCGAATTCCAGTCGAATCCATTACATTCACTTACATGCTAATATCCTTGGGAAAGGTGTGAATCCTCTTCTTCTCCCTCCAGCTATGGGTAAATAGCAGGACAGACTGGGTTCTATAGCCTTGGTTGGCAACTGGTCTAGGAGAAGGACAACTCTGAATTCAAAACATGCGGAGGGTCATTTGGGAAGCTTGTGGCACGTAGTGCACCAGGTCTCTATATTCGGCCCTTCAAAAAGCATAGATAGTGCTGCACGAAACCTTCACCACTATAATCAAATTTCATGTGCTCCTGTCAGGCTGTTGGTTTCCTAGGAACTGACCTGCTTGCCCCTCGTATGTCGGATTCAACAGAAGAGTTGAGCTAGCAATATATATATATATATATATATATATATATATATATATATATATATATATAAAACGAAATAGACAAAGTCCCACAATTATTTTAATATATTTTATTGTTATACATTATTTATATAGACACAAATATTTAAGTAAATATCAATATTTACCAGTCTGAATGTCTGAGAAATTTTTATAGAAAATATATGCCTTTGAATGGAATTGAACCTGTATCCTACATGGTACCCTCATAGAGCCTGACATGCTATACCAGTTTAGCTACAGAGGAGAAACTTGGTTAGCAAGGTCAATTTTACTGCTTTTAAACTACAATTTTCCATGATTTCCCTCTCTAGCTAAACTTGTACAGCACATCAGCATTAATTCAGCTGGAGTTTCACCTTCTCCATCTAAAGTGGCGGCCATTTCTGACTTTCCCATGCCAGATATGATAAGTTGTGACAGTTTTCAGGGATGGTGAACTTTTTTTGAAGGTTCCTGCCAAACCTTTGACAGATATTCTAACTGATGTCAAAAATTGTGACATAGTTTTGTCTGATGAAGCCTTGGCAGTGTTCCATCGAATTAAGGTTTTATTGTCCCAAGCAATTGAATTGTCACACAGTGTCCCAGATAGCGAGTTGTGTTTGGCAGTTGACGCCTCTTCGATTGGCATGGGTGCAGTACTACAGCAGAAGATCGATGACCACTGGAAACCAATTTCCTTCTTTTCCAAGAAACTGACTTCTACAGAATCCAGGTACAGCACATTTGGACATGAACTTCTCGCAGCTTATTCAGCTGTCCATTACTTTTGACATTTGTTGGAAGGTTGGACTTTCTACTTACTTACAGACCACAAGCCCTTGTTGGGGGCTTTTCAGTCAAACTATTCCCCACGTGAAACCAGACACTTGGATTATCTGTTACAATTCACTTCAGATATCCGTTTTATCAAGGGAACGGACAACATACCTGCAGACACTATGTCTCATGGCATAAATGCTTTTGTGCTGGACCCGTGCTTGGAACACCAATCATTTGAGGAAGCACAGGAAAAGGAACAGCAACTACAGCATCTGCTACGAGAGAACCACACATCCTTGACGTCATCCAAAATACATGTTCCAAACACAGAATTGGAAGTTG
Organism: Acanthosepion lycidas; assembly: GCA_963932145.1. NCBI lineage: Eukaryota > Metazoa > Mollusca > Cephalopoda > Sepiida > Sepiidae > Acanthosepion > Acanthosepion lycidas. Next base: position 21,048,156 of record OZ010586.1, on the reverse strand, counting down.
TATGTGACACCAGCATCGGATGATTGCGCCCCTTCGTGCCTGAGTCAATACGGAAGACGTTATTCTCCTCCATGCACAATTTGTCCCACCCTGGAGCTAATGCCACAATATGGCTAAGACAGATTTGTTTGACCATGCATGAAAACTGACATTCGGCAATGGTCAAAGACTTGTGTGCCGTGCCAAAGGGCCAGAGTGGGGAGACATACCTGTTCACCACCTGGAACCTTTCCATCACCCGACGAGTGGTTTTCACATGTGCATGTGGATATCGCAGGACCACTCCCTTCATGTGAGGGATAGACATATCTATTGACATGATCGTTTCTCCCATTGGTGTGAGGCTCTTCACATGTTGAACATTACGGCACATACCACAGGAAAAACTTTTGTTTTAGGGTGGGTTTCCTGTTTCGGGGTCCCTGCTGTAATTACTACAGACAGAGGGCAGCATTTCGAGTCAGGCCTGTTCAACCAGCTGATGAGGATCTTGGGAAGTAAAAGAATCAAAACCACTGCTTATCACTGCTGAGGCTAATGGCTTAGTGGAACGGTTTCATCGTACACTTAAATCAGCTTTAAGGGCCATGACGGATCAGGCAAATTGGCTGGAGCATCTATTGTTGGTTCTTCTGGGACTCCACACTGCGGTCAAAGACGATCTTAAATGTTCATCTGCTGATATAGTTTATGGCACCACACTCAGACTCACAGGACAGTTTTTCCTACAACCTCCACAAAAAGGTTCGTTGATCGGCTTACCGTGAGACTGGCGGACTTGGCATATAAGTCTTCTGCACTGGTTCTAAGGCAGATATATGTGCCTAAACTACTGCAGACATGCACACATGTTTTTGTGTGGGACTTGGCTAAGTCCCACACATTGCAGGCAGCCTACAGGGGACTCTTCAAAGTCCTTGAGAGATATTCGAAATATTTTATGGTGAGCGTTAACAATGCAACACAAAGCATTACTATGGACAGATTAAAGCCTGCCTTTTTGGACACTACCTGGATCAGCATGGACACTTCAGTGACTCCTCCATCACTAGTAGCACCAGAGGTAGTAAAAGAGACTGTGACCAGATCTGGCCATCATGTTAAATGGCCCAAAATTGATTGACATAAGTCATTTTCAGGTTTGGGGTTCAGCAGAACCATAACTGGAGGATATTCCTCCCTCCACATTGAACTCTTCCTTTTTCATTCGACTGCAAAACCATGTTTCTTTAAATTTGTAATACATGTTGTGAAGTTTTGTTTTTGTTACATTTTAGTTGTACCTCTAGTGCAGGTTAATGAACCTGTCTAGGGAGGGGGTACTTGTAGGGAGACCACAGTTGTTTTCCTTGGGTTGAGCTCACGGGATTTTTGGCCCCTTTAGAGAGTAGAACTCTTCTGTCTTTTTTTTGTCTTTGCTTCCATTTTTTTTTTTTTGAAGAACGGCCTCTTTACGTTCCTGACCACCAGGGTGTCCACACACCTGGAAACTGGTCAACATGTGCACGGCCTAGCAAAAGAAAAAAGTACTTTCTCTTCACTTATCCGCGGACGATCAAAGGCTATAAACTTGATATGTTATTTCTTTGTTCTCGTTCTGTAAACCGCCTCGTTCCTTTGGGACAATATGAACAATTATTTGTTTTGGGACATATGTAAATCTTTTGAATATATGTATGTGCGTTGTTTGCCTTATTAAATGTTTTGCTTGTTACGCTTGCGTATTTCGTCTTTCTATATTCGTATTCAGTGTTAGTGTATCAATGGCTACACTAATGCTAATATTAGTATCAGTGTGCTACTGGAAGGCTAATACACGTTATTCTTCCTAACACAGAATATTCAGTAAACTCTGTGTAGCAGATACCACCATACTAATAGATAGATATGTAACAGAAAATCAATAGTGAATGATAAGCAGAGATCAATGAACAGATAGGTCAAATGAGATTGAAATCAATAAATTATGAACGGGCTGAGATCAAAGAACAGCAGATATGTAATAGGAGACTGAAATCAATAGACAGGAAGAGGCTGAGATTAATGGATAGATGAAAAGATTGAGATCAATAGACTGGGATCAATGGATAGATAACAGGAGACTGAAATCAAGAGACAGGAAGAGGCTGAGATCAATGGATAGATTGATCAAATGAGACTGAAATCAATAGTCAGGAATAGGCTAAGATCAATGGATACATAGGTAAAATGAGACGATAAATTAATTAATAGATATTGACTGAGATGAAAGGTTAGAAAGGTAACAAGAAACTGAAATAATAAATAGGTAAAGACAGAGATTAATTAATAATCAACAGGTGACTGAAATCAATAAAAATGTACTATCAGTTGATAGGCAGGACAAAAGAGACTGAAATCATTAGACATAAAGTGACTAGGATCAATGGATAGATAGGTAAAAAGAAGCTGAAATCAATAAATATGAACTGACTGATATCAGTATATCAATAGATCAAAGAAGATTTAAATCAATAGATATAAACACAATGAGATCAATGGATAGGAAGAGACCAAAATCAATGGATAAATCAGTCAAATAAGACTGAGATCAATGGTTAGATCAGTCAAATGAAACCAAGATCAATAGACAAGAAGAGGCTAAGATCAATTAAATTAATATATATATATATATATATATATATATTGACTGGGATCAATGGATGGATAGGTAACTGGGGATTGAAATCAATAGACAGAGGCAGAGATCAGTGGATAGATAGGTAAAAGGAGACTGAAATCAATAAATATGAACTGACTGACCTTGATAAATAGATAGATCAAAGGAGAGTTAAATCAATCAATATAAACAGAACAAGATCAACGGTCAGGAAGAGACCAAGATCAATAGATAAATCAGTCAACTGAGACCAAGATCAATAGACAAGAAGAGTCTAAGATCAATGAATACATTGAGACTGAAATTAAAAATATACATATATACATATATATATATATATATATATATATATTGATTGAGATCAATGGATGGATAGGTAACAGGTGACTGAAATCAATAGACAGAGGCAGAGATCAGTGGATAAATAGGTAAAAGGTGACTGAAATCAATAAATATGAACTGACTGACCTTGATATATAGATAGATTAAAGGAAAGTTAAATCAATCAATATAAACAGAACAAGATCAATGGACAGGAAGAGACCAAGATCAATAGATAAATCAGTCAAATGAGACCAAGATCAATAGACAAGAAGAGTCTAAGATCAATGAATACATTGAGACTGAAATTAAAAATATACATACATACATACATACATACATACATACATACATATATATATATATATATATATATATATATATATATATATATGTTGATTGAGATCAATGGATGGATAGGTAACAGGTGACTGAAATCCATAGACAGAGGCAGAGATCAGTAGATAGATAGGTAAAAGGAGACTGAAATCAATAAATATGAACTGACTGACCTCAATATATAGATAGATCAAAGGAGAGTTAAATCAATAAATGTAAACAGAGTGAGATCAATGGAGAGATAAGTAACAGGAGACTGAAACCAGTTTCAAGTGACTGAGATCAATGGATGTGTACAAACTAACCTCACTACATAAATCGGTAAAAAATGCCTGAAATCTATAAATAGAAACAGACTGAAATCAATGGATAAACAGGTAAAACAAAACTGAAATCAATAAATAAGAAGAGATTGGAAATTATAGAGAGGTTTTAAAAAAAAGAAACGAGATAACCGGCTCGAAATGAAATTGCCAAAACCCAATTTTTCTTCACTCAAAATGAGAACGGAGAAACAACAAAGGCGGTTGACCTCAAATTGGGATTTATTATTTCTACAGAATCTCATTTGCATAATGGTTGGAATGCAGTTGGAATTTCTTGTGTAATTATGACTTTATTATAATATAATTAACATTCTTTTGGGGAGAGCTGACGTTTCTCTTTGACATAAGAATACTAATTTGGTCAATGTGAAACAGTGACTCTTTTGTTTTGTATTTTTTTAAAAGAAGTTTTGGAAATGTTTAACTCTCATGTCCACAAAAAAAAAAAAAAAAAAAACTCTCTCAGCAATGTTTATCATTTTAAAAACCAAATAATATGTTTATTCAAATTTTCTTGTTTTATAGTTCATTGATATCTTTATAAAATTATGAATAAAAAACTTTTCATAGTTATTTATAAAATAGTAAATATTACATATTGTAGTTGATTTACCTATTTTGATAATTTTGTAATTTTTTTATAAATTTTTGAATAAAAAAAATTATTTTCAAATTTAAAATGAATCAATTATTATTTATCATTTTATAAAAAAATAGCAAATAATAATTGATTCATTCATTTTCTACAGCTTACCAACCTTTTACAGGTTATTTAAAGCCAGAATATATTTTTAGATTATAAAATTTGTTTTTGGAAAAAATAATGGTTTAGTGATACAAGTTTTACTTATTAACCCATAGCTGGGGGTGAGAAGTGGATCCATACCTTTCTCAAGGGTATTTGCCCATAAGTGTATATAATGAACTCAACAGGAATTGGAACTCGGTTCTCCAATTAACAATTCTGAACCATTATCCATTACACCACCCACACATCCAAACTTAGAGCACCTGGTATTCCCAAGCAAAAACTCTATGAAAGTGTAGAAATAGGTTTTAATATCAGCAATAATTTTTTTGAGGAAAAATTACCAGAAATACATTTTTGAAGAAAAAAATTATTACCAGCAATACATTTTTGAAAAAAATATTTCCACCAATAAAAATCTGGTCAACATTAAATAACCCATTAATGTGTTGATATGCCGTAAACCAATCCAAACAATGTCATCACACATGACTGAGGCACATTATTGTGAAATGTGGCATAAAAAATCTTCCTGCACTTTGGTTTTCTTTGATTCATTTTAAAATTAACGATATATTAAATCAGTGTTTCTCAAGCTTTTTAAGCAAAAGCACACTTAGGAACAAATGAAAATATCACAGCACACTTAGCAAAATTTTTAAAGGGCATACATTTAAAAGTTATGAGATAATACCATAGATTTTAAAAAATACACAAACAAATGTGAACTTACAGACAAACCTCTCATCAACAGACGAATGGAGTGGGGATGGGTGGTCTGTTAAAGCCGATTGTCCATAGATGAGAAGGGATTATTTTTGCGTTATAAAACCACTATAGTAACTAACAGTAATTATGATCATAATGTAAATACTATAAACATGTATATATGGCATAAATAAATATATACTTAATAGATATATTAATCAAAATAACAAAAATAACAGATTTGTCACAGCTATTTTCTCATGCAGACACTAATGTGTAGTACTTTATATACTGTACACCCGTCTTTGTATACAATTGAAAGGCCAGCCACCACCACCAAGTAATACAAACTAATACAACATGTTCTGCTAAGCCTGCTAATTTTGAAATACATGGCTGTCGACTTTGAAGTTTTTTTCCTGCATAACTTTTTTTTATTTTGCCTGCATATTTTGTCTGTTGCATCCGAAGTCTGTTGATGGGGGGGGAGTCTATAGGGGTGGGGGGAGAGGTCTGTCTGTACTTTATTTCAATGTTTCTGTTCAACTATTTGTACAGCTTATTTTTGTGTGAAACGTGTGTGGTGTTTCTACACGATTTCTTCAATATTTGGTCGAATGTGCGATAAGCAGACTCATCTCGTCTTCAGTTGAGTATAGCCTTTCTTGCTTCTAATTTTTGATGTTGTTTAGGGATGAGAAGTTTAATTCAAATAAATAAGAATTAGAAAATTGCAATAAAACTGATAAAGCCTTTTTAGCTAATGTGAGATATTCCTTTTGTATTGAAATGTAACAATGGCTACTGTCAAATGTCTTATTTTGAGTTCTCAATCACTAGAAATGGTGGCCAATTCTTCTTCTTCACATAACTGAAGTCCAATATTAGAAGCAACATTTATGAAGGGATTTTGAATCCACTCATACTTTTCTGTGCTCAATGACGGATAATAGGAGTTGATATTTTATATTGAGACAATATTTCACAGATCACTTCAGAGGATCACATGACACACTAGTGTGCTGTGGAATGGCGGTTGAGAAGCACTGAATTAAATGTTCCACTTGTGATTTTTTAACCTTATTTTACTTACATACCTATTGTCTATAATAGTCATAAATTCACTACCAAACATTATATTGATTTTGGAAATTTTGTGAAAGATCATGCAGAATTTAGAAAAAACGGTTAAGCTTTATAGGCATAAAATGTCTATACTTTCCAATAAACCATATATATATATATATATATATATATATATATATATAAAATAAGTTGTATGGATATATATATATATATAAATATATATATATATATATATATATATATATATATATATATATATATATTTCAATTAAAAGGTGCAATTATAATTTATAAATTCATGAATCATTGATACAAAAAACAAATATAGAGGTTAATGATTTAAATGGCGAGAATACATCGTTGCAAACAATATAAATAAGATACATCAACCTTATGCAACTAGAATTTATAAACGGGGATCATATCATTCTTAGACAGGTTTGGGGTTGATGTATCTTATTTATATAGTTTGCGACGATGTATTCTCGCCATTTAAATCATTAACGTCTATATTTGTTTTTTGTATGAATGATTCATGAATTTATATATATGTATATATATAAATATATAAGTTGAATGGATATATATATATATATATATATATATATATCCATACCAGCCAGTTTACCCTGATTATCTGTGTAGGTGAAACCTAAGTAGGTTTGTCTGGCTCTTTAGGTTTACTTAGTTTGCTCTACTTAGCATATTGAGCACTTTGCTTACTTATTTTTACTTTACTCATGCTGGAGGTTTTTTTTCTTTGGACTCTGAACTTTAATTCTAGACGATTATTTTTGCCGGAAGTACATGTTCTTCGTTCTTTCTTTTTTTCCCCTTTTTTCCTTTTACAAGCTAAAATACCTAATGTTTTGCCAGACGAGTATAGTTGCTTATATTTATAAGATTATTAGTATTATGTATATATATGTTTCAATGTGTATCAATGCATCTCATCAGGTGATTTTAAATAACTGTCAAGTGAACAATTTAATCAGATTTATTTACATTATTCGGACTATTGTCCTCATCTTTGTTGTCATATTTATTACAATGTTTCGGCCATTGTATGCTCCGGTCTTCTTCAGGTCGTTGGAATGTTGAACTGAACCACCTGAAGAAGGCCAGAGTGTACAACGGCCGAAACGTTGTAATAAATATGGCGACAAAGATGAGGACAATAGTCCGAATAATGTAAATAGTGTACATAATACCTCATCTCAGAAATATAGACAGATACTGAATTAATCAGATTTAAAGGCAAAATGCCACCTCTTTTTATGAAAAAGAAAAAAAAAAAAGAAAAGAAGGATGTGGTTATAATGTTTTGTGGGCTGTGCTTAGATCAACCAATCAAATATGTCCTACATTAAATTTAAACTAATGGAAGAAGCAAAAATTAAGAAATTATATTCCGTAAATGGTTCATGGCCCATATTATTGAAATCAATGACAACAGATGCCAAATAGGAATGGATATGGATAGATATATTTTGTAAATTTAAATGATGTCATTTCTGAAGAAAAATTAAGTGGTAATCTAACAAAATGCTAGACAAGTTATATGCTATGTGAATTTCTTACAAAAAAATTTTTATAGTTGATAAATAAATAGCTTAATAAGAACGAATATTGCTCTACTTTGTATTGAGCCCTCTTTTAAATTAAATGTTGTGAACATTAGAATTGTACTCTATTCATTCTCATCTTACCTGGATATATATATATATATATATATATATATATATATATATATATATATATATATATATATATATATATTGTGTGTATTTAGGCAGCATTTTTTCATTCATACATGTTTCATTAAATAATATAGACAAGTGTTGTCTATTTATTTTATGTAAATTCTTTTCATAACGTCTGATAAGCTTAATAACATTATCATTAAACAAAGAAAGAAAATCACAATATTGATCCATATTTTTTAATCCAATCTAAGCTTTCAGCTTACATAAGCCATTGTCAAAGATGACAATTACTGTACAATATATTAAGCAATATACAGACAAGACAGTGATGATAGTCTGTGATTGTTTACATGGATGATTTCCTATCAATGATAAACACGTGCATATAAGATGCTAGAAGCGAAAATTGCACTGCAGCTCATGACGTCACACTCTCGCGTGGTCATGTGTGACGTCATGTGACATAAAATAAATAGACAACACTTGTCTATATTATTTAATGAAACATGTATGAATATATATATATATATATATATATATATATATATATATATATATATATAAAATAGGGGCACATGACCAAGTTGTTAGAACGTTCGCTTTCTGACCATGAGACCAGGTTTCGAATCTCAGCATGGTCGATTGATCAGGAAGGCGACATCTTGATGTTATCGATCTGGAGGAGATGATCCCAGTGTGCAGCACCTTTGGAAAGTGCCTGAAAACCATACCACAGTGAGTGAAATTGGGTAGATGGAGCCATCGATGGCTGTGCTAGCACAAAGTCACAAGTCATTGTGACTGAGGTTTTGACAGTGCTCGTCTTGTTCAGTTTGTTGATCATGCTAGATAACATACTTCTCTCTCAGAAACTGTAACTAAGGTCTACTCAGCATTGTTGCAGTATAAACCACAGGTGGGCTCTGTGAGGGTTGAACAAACACAAAATGTGCTTGAGCAAGCGTCTGCAATAGGGATTAGCTATCCACCTTAGTAGACACGTATCCTCAAATGCGAGTGGCCAGCCGTTAACGTTAACATAATATATATAAAAATATTTAGTAAATAAATAAATTATAATAAATTAAAGTAAAAACTAAGAGATTGACAGTGGTAAATTTTAATCTCAGAGTGTCTTATAGCAATAATAATAATAATAACAATGGGTGAATAGCAAAACCAGTTGGAGATCTTGTAAAAGCAATCTGTCTTGAGCATTTGATAACAGACGAGGCCTCATTCATTGCTACTGATATACAGTAACTCAATAAAAACCATAATCATTGCCTGCTTATAACCTTGCATTAAATTCTTCCAGTCACCATTCCACAGTTTGTTGACACCATTTTGGCTTGCTCTCTGATTATTTACTTGTTCTTGCTTCTTATTAGCCTCAAGTGTTTCACTGCATCATTAGACAAGAATGCTTTACTTCTATCAAAACAGGATTGATAGAATGTGGACATTTTTTTTATATACTAATGTTCGCCCAATGCAAGGCCCAAGAGCCAATCAAGGTAGAGGGTTAATGTGTGGTGCAGTATGAGCATAAGAAAAAAATTGATTGATTTGTTTTCTATGACTTATCAACCATTTGAAGGTTATTTAAAGCCAGAAAATAGTTTTAGTTTGTAAGAATGTTTTTTAAGATAATGATTTAGAGATACAAGTTTTACTAATTAACCCATAGTTGGGGGAGAAGAGGTGGATTTATACCATTCACAAAGTGCATAAGTGAAGATAATACACCCAACTGAAATTGGAACTCGGCTCCAAGCCATTACCCATTACACCACCAACACATCCACGCTTACATGCAACTTTTGCAAATCGAGCCTGGTGACCACTTGGGAATACAAGGTGCTATAAGCATGGATGACAACTGACATATCTCTTCTGCCAGCATTACACCATAAATGATACAAATTGCATAAAGATAACATTTAAAAATTTTGGTTTGGTTTGTTTTGTTTTGCAGCATATCAACCTCAATGGGTTATTTAATGCCAACAAGATTTTTGTTGCTGGGAATATCTAAAAAAAAAAAATATATTGCTGGTAATATATATATATATTTTTTTTCAAAAATGTATTGCTGGTAATAATTATTTATAAAAGTGTATTGCTGGTAATATTTTTTCCTTCAAAAATGTATTGCTGATAATATTTTTTCTTCAAAAATCTATTACTGTTATTAAAACCTATTTTAACACTTTCACAGTTCTTTGACCCTAGTTTAGCAGTTAACTATTTGCCCATAGTTGGGGCCCAAACAGGTGTTACCACCCCGGGTCAGGGTAGACCTGTGAACACCAGAAATTAAGAGGTGGTTTCACACTCTTCAAAACCTCCTGATCAGAGGCCTTGCTGCTAGATGTATTTTATCGTCTTACCCAGGACACAGATGTAGTTTATTGTCAAACCCAGTAAATATTTTGACTCACCCATGTACATATGTATCATATCCTTTTCAGGAATAGATAAATGTTGGCCATTTATATTTGAGTTTGTAAGCTTTTACATGGTTTAGGGAAAGTTAAATATTGGTTACTTATAGTTGAGTCAGGATGTATGGGTTGTATTGTTAGTACCTTCGCTGTGAAGCAGTTGACCCAGGTGAATTGGGATGCAGAACTGTACTGGTCCATGGTCTACATCCAACTCTCACACATGACTTCAAGTTGTATAGGCACTACATTGACCACACCCCAGTCAATATCATCAACGTGCCAGCTAAATAGTGTGAAGGTAGTCGGAAGGGTTTTCTGACTCGGTGAAGGGGAACGCCTTTCCCAGCCCAGCTGTGCTAAGCAGCCATCAGCCATTCAGCAGCCTGGGCATAGCAGCTGCACCTCCGAGGTTCATGACTTTAACAGAGGGTGAAGGATCTTCCAAGGTGAGAGACAGGGCTACCTCAACATCACCAGTGCAAAAGGAACTGGCAAGCAATTGCACTATTTTGCATTGAATATCACCATGAACCGCAATTACCACATGTGGCTGCAGTGGTGCATAATGTGCTAACTGAATTGTTCATAGTTGATTACTTGCATTATTTACATTATTTGGACTGTTATCCTCATCTTCATTGCCATATTCACAATGTTTCAGCCTCTATATCTCTGAGATGAGGTATTATGCTTACTTGCATTATTTACATT
>OZ010586.1:21024623-21032123 GCA_963932145.1 Acanthosepion lycidas | reverse complement strand
CATTTTGATCAAAGAGGGTTAAAGCTGACTGAATTTTTTTGCCTCCTTTGATTTAAATTAAATTTAAATTTGAACAAGGGAATGACTCCTAGGGTGCTTCAATAAGTATATTTCATTTTAATCAAAGGGGGACCTTCTGTAGGGGGATACACCCCCTCACTGAAAATTTTTTCCCCTCTGATTTAAATTAAATTTGAACAAGGGAAGGACTTCTATCAAAAATATAGGAGAAAGCCAGAAGATGGAGGTCACATTGGCAAGAATAATATTGAAATGCATTATTTTTCTCCACAAATTATAGCAATAATTTAAAATCAATCATCATTTTCTTACAAAGAAATTGTGTGACATGCTGCAAGGTATGAGTAATTTGGCTAATATATCTTTTAATCATTTCACCCCAAGGAGGGCAATAAAGCCACTAAGATTCAAGTGGTTTCTGAGTGTGAAAGATAAAGCAAACAGTATTAAGGGATGAGAAAAATAAAAGAACAGTAGTCAAGAAGGCTGAAGATAACAATTGACAAATTTAAATTTTTGAAGATCAAAGTTGACTGGAAAGCAAGAAACCAGAAGAGAGTTCAATAAGTGGGAAGTGTGATAGAAGAAACTGTTCGCATAGAACCTACGGTTACATCTATTCATTTCAACTGTAAAAATATGAAATCATGTCACCAATCTAGTATTGCATTTAAATGCATAAAGGTACCATAGTGAAGTGCTCATTCAAACAATTACTATGAGAATATTTATAAAAAAGGTACAGGGAAGCTATGTCATGGCATTGGGAAAATTGACTGAAGGCAAGATGCCAGAGCCAGTAACATTGCTTATTTGAATTTTATCAAGAATCTCTAAAGGTATAACAGAAGCACCAGACAAGATGTAGCAGCAATATTCATTGCATGTATGAATGATAGACATATAAATGTGTAAGATAGATTCTGGAGAGAAAAATAGTCAAGCACAACATAGTGAACCAACTTTCCTAGCAATAGACCTAGCAATAGATTCAATGTAATCTTTCTACTTCATGTCAGCTGAGAATGTTAACCTGAGAAGGCATAATGAGTCACTCTCCTGAAGGTTAGCATCAGCCATGCTGATGGAAGACAGAAAGAGGTCTCTTAGATGATTAACAAAGAGCAGTTTCATTATAGAGGCATTTAAATTAACAAGCCATTCTTTGCCTCAATTAACAACAGACTGTAGGTCATTTTTTGAGATCAACCAACAATTTGACCTTATTGAACTGATCACATTTAGTACTGAGACACAAGTAAATATATATATATATATATATATATATATATAAGTTCACAATAAAATCCAGAATTACCTCATATCCACACATACTTCTAATAATCTTAGAGATAGATATAACTTATATTTAGAAGAAAAAATTAGAATAATAGAATACAATAATCAAAGCCAACTATTTAATCAAAGGAATGAATTAATATTAAAATGACAACATAAAAACAAATTCAAATTTCTATAATATAGAGTTTACTTTAGTATCTGTCTATATTTCTGTGATGAGGTATTATGTACACTATTTACATTATTCGGACTATTGTCCTCATCTTTGTCGCCATATTTATTACAACATTTCGGCCCTTCAGTATCTGTCTATATTTCTGAGATGAGGTATTATGTACACTATTTACATTATTCAGACTATTGTCCTCATCTTTGTTGCCATATTTATTACAATGTTTCGGCCCTTCAGTATCTGTCTATATTTCTGAGATGAGGTATTATGTACAATATTTACATTATTCGGACTATTGTCCTCATCTTTGTTGCCATATCTATTATATTGTTTTGTTTTCGTTGTACGCCCTGCCCTTCTTTAGGATCTGTAACTGGATCTAACCAACACCTTTATCCACTGTGCCATGTGTCCTTGAGGACATTTGTGTATGAATTTCTGGGTATTATAAACCTAATGTCATCAGCAAACATTTTTTACCAGTGCTCATATTACAATTTTTGCTGTTATCATTACATGTCTTTACCAGAGCTTTGTGGGATCAGGTTGAGATCATAGACACAAGAACACCATTGGAAAATTTGTAAACTTATGGAATCAGCACATATGCTAGGCCACAAAAATCTCCTGAGATGACCAAGCATAGAAATGAATACAATATTGGAACCAGTAATAAGGATTGCCAGAGAAAAGTGATAATAACAACAAAAATTACAATATGAGCTCTGATAAAAACATGTAATGATAACAGCAAAAATTGCAATATGAACACTGTAAAAAAAAATGGTTGCTGATGACATTAGGTTTATAATACCCAGAAATTCATACACAAATGTCCTCAAGGACAGATAGCACAGTGGATAAAGGTGTTGGTTAGATCCAGTTACAGGAGAGTTCAATACCCGGTTAAGGCAGTAGAGAACTTTTAGAGGGAAATTAACAGGAGATAATTGATAACTGACCATCCATTAAACATGGAACTAGAACAGTCTACCCCAGTGAGTGAAATAAAGGGTTCAGTTTGACTTTCCAACCACCTGAAGAAAGCCGGAGCATACAACAGCCAAAATGTTGTAATAAATATGGCAACAAAGATGAGGACAATAGTCCGAATAATGTAAATTTTATTACTTTATTAGCTACTATATTTCTCTAACTCTTCAGATGTCGAAACTAATTCTAATTTCTATATTTCCATTTTTGCACCATATTACTTATATCTTATAATTCTAAGAACTCTCTTCAATTTTATCATTTTCACCTTTTTATTTATATATTTTAGGGTTGTTTTTAAATATAATTTTGTATTTTTAAGTATAACTTTATATTTTTAAATAATACAAGTAAAAGGTTGGTTACTTAGCTGATTGATGTTACATTCAGCATCCCGACTCCAGAGTTTCGTAGACAGACCCTCTGGGAATCACTCCATCCATTCGTCAAGGGCTATCAGCAATTGAATGTTTATACTTGTTGATTTTTCTTTTTTATATTCACTTTTCATTGATGCAAATTTTTATTTTTTTTTTAATAGTGTATGCGTGTGTGCATTTGATGGCTTCAGTGTGCAACTGGATTGTTGACATGCGTGCATCAGATGGTCTATATTGATATTAGATATTACTTGGGTAATGCCAGCTTTTAGGTAATCAATCGTCATATGGGAATGTTGATTAGTCTCCTGTTAATCAACACCCCACATGTATAGTCAAGAGGATTTACGTCTGGCAAGTTAGGTGGCCACATGTTTGGTTCGATGTCTGGGTCAGACTGGCTGCCATCCAATCTTGGGTCACCACTGCTTTGTGAGTTGGTGCAGAGTCCTGGTGAAACATATCTGTCCTTCCACTGCATACAAGGTCTATCCAGAGATTCAGAATTATTTCCAGTACCTATGTGTAGCCAGCAGCATTCAACCATAGACCCTGTTGAAAGAAGTTGGTGGCACAATATGTCCTTCACTAGTCACCATATTTAATACTACCACAGATGTGGTAAACTTGGTGCGCATAATATGAGGGACAACTGATGGATCCATACATGACCACCTGTTATTTCTCTGGTTCACTTTTATATCCTAGTTGAAATTTTTTTTCACCTGAAAAAAAAAACAAAAAAAAAAATACAAAGAATGTCAAGATTTTCTGTGTGTTTTAACTTGTAAAGTAATCATTTTTCTTAGAGAAAGTTGTTCTTGTGTGTGTGTGTGTGTGTGTGTGTAGGCATGAACTTCCCTTTCCTCATCACATATGATTTGTACCTAATGTCCTCATACCCCACATTGTAGGCAGTGCTCTTGGACACCTGTCGATGTCTAGAAAGGAGGTTGCAGGATCTGCACCTGCTATATGAATTGTTGTATCCTGATAATGTGTGAATGTTGTGAATGCTTTTTTGCCCTTCGCTACAGGCAACAAATCCCCACTAAAGGCTTCCAAGTTCTCCCAAACTTTGTGCATAAATGACCTGGTGACTTCCAAAAACTGTGCTATCTCAACATCACTGCACTTTGTGTTATCGCAACAACTGCAGCATATTGTTTCATCTCACGTGTCAACTGACAGTTCAACATTGATGTTCTGAAAAGATAAAAACACGTTAATTGATTATCACATAACTACAGGCACACAATCACAAGTCCTCAAATAACTTACACTCTCTCTCTCTCTCATATACATATATATATATATATGTATATATATATATATATATATATATAGGTAGCATATCTTCATTCAAACATGTATCAATAAATTAAATAGACATATTATGTCTACTTATTTTTATACTGATCCTTTCCAGTTGTCTAATCAGTTTCTCAATGTTAAGATGAAATTCATCAAGGAAGGTGCTGTAGTTTTTTTTTTTTTACCCAAGTACTTTTGATCTTTTCTAAGATCATCTTCAGTGGTAAATTACAAATTAGACAAGTCATTATGAATATTAACATTAACCAAAAAAAGAACATAATACTTCCTCAAATAACCCCAAACATATCAATCTACTATACCGTAATCAAATGCATTCTAACTATAAACAAGATGAAATGTCCTAAAAAATCTAAGTACTAATATATTCCCCACTGAGCTCATTAAAAAAAATAAAACTAATTAAATACTATTCTAAATTTAACACAATCAACTTAATCATATACAGTAACTCTTTTCCATCAACTAGTATTTTGGAAATGACAAACATTGTATATCAGTTTAAATGTCCTTTGGGAGATTGTATCTCTGACAAAAAAGTAAGTACATATAAGTTTGATGACAATCATATTATCAAGAGGTTTTACACTTCATTTGTCAAATACAAGTTCTATTGTCCAACATCTAAAAACATATTCCTGTCCACCTTCACAATACAGGAAAATACTAAAATTTATTACAAATATAGCAACAACATATTAAAATAACATTTATATGTTAGTGTCATTTGACATTTCTACCAATTTCTACTAATTCAGCTCCTTTATATTTAAATGCTTGTTATATATTAGGTTGGTGCAAAAATAATGTCGTTTTCTCACATATGTTACTATGTAAGAAAACGACATTATTTTTGCACCAACCTAATAAAACAATTCCATAACTACAACAGATAAATTAAAAGATTCTAAAATAACCATAACAGAGCATGCTCGAATGTGTTTTTAAAAAAATCACTATGACAACAGAATGCAGATTTTATCGCAGTTACAGTATGTTGTCTTTGTAATTGACCCCTGAAGATGATCTTACAAAAGGTTGAAAGTACTTGGGTTAAAAAAACTACAGTGCCTTCCTTGGTGAATTTCATCTCAACATCAAGAAACTGATTAAACAACTGGAAAGGATCAGTATAAAAATAAATAGACACAATATGTCTAAAATATTCAATGAAATATATATATATATATATATATATATATATATATATATATACATACAGACAGGGTGTGATGTATAAATTGTTGACTAAATTATACAAAAATGAAAATAACACTGATGCCATCTCATTTTAACAGTTATATTTGCCAAAATTACATAAGAATATCTTGAGATACTAAAGAGAAAATTTATTTAAAAAAATCATCATTGGCTTCATCCACTGCCCCCATATGACTTTGAAATCTCCTGTATCTCTTCTGGATGGTCTCCTTGTTTAAGTTGGTGAATGCTGCCATAATCCTTGCATCCAGTTCATCTTTGGTGTTACAAAGAGTTTTGTTGGTCTCTTACTTAACTGCACCCCACACATAATAATCAGTGGGGTTGCAGTTTGAGGAGTTAGGTGGCCAGATATAAGGGTTGATATCATTGCAGAAATTGTCTGACAGCCATGACTGGGTTCTCCTGCTTGTGTAGCATGGTGTAGAGAATGGGAATTTTATGTTTTAATAGAAGTTCTCCCAGGAATGGTGAAATGTTGCAAGAGGCAGAGTGTGTGATATCTAATAACAAAAGTGATGGAAAGAAAAAAAATCTAAATAAAATCAGCTGGATTAAATCAAAAAACAAATTCAAATAAAAAAAATTCCCAGCATCCTTTGTCTATGCACATGTATAGTTGCACCAACATAACAAATTTAGTTCAATGAAGTCCTAAAGGCCGAAACCCATCACAAGAAAACTTTTTCCACTTTGTCACACATTTTTCCCCAGTATATATATCATTATCTCATATATATATATATATATATATATATATATATATATATATATATATATATATATATTTAATTTCAATTAAAAGGTGCAAATATAATTTATAAATTCATGAATCATTCATACAAAAAACAAATATAGAGGTTAATGATTTAAATGGTGAGAATACATCGTCACAAACTATATAAATAAGATACTTCAACCCCGAACCATATATCAGGGGATCATATCATTCATATACAGATTCGGGGTTGATGTATCTTATTTAGATTGTTTGCGACAATGTATTCTCGCCATTTAAATCATTAACCTCTGTATTTGTTTTTTGTATGAATGATTCATGAATTTTTATATATATACATATATATATATATATATATATATATATATATATGGTTCTATTCGGGGAGATTACTGATTAACCTAGAAAATATTTAGTATTCATAAGATTATTTTTTTTTTTATCCTCTTCCTTTAATTTTCCCCCTTGTATAACATCTTGGTAATCTATTCTTTTTAACATCGGCCATTAATAATAATTTTTTTTCATCAACTTCTTTGATTTATACTGCTGACAATTATTTTTCTGAAGAAGTGTTGGCCAAAAGGTGCCTTAAATCCCCACTTTTTTCTTAAACGAGATACTTTTGTATCTATTTTCACAATAAAATGGGGAAATATGATGCTTATATTTAAATCAATATATATATATATATATATATATTATGAAATGGACAAAGTCCGACAATTATTTTTTAAGATATTTTTACATTTATATGTCTGAGAAATTTTCATAGAAAATATGTGGCCTCCGACAGGAATTAAACCTGTATCTTATACGAAACCATCATATAGCCTGATATGCATTAACCGATTGGGCCACAGAGGAGCGTTCAGTTAGCAAGGTTGATTTTACTGTTTTAAACACAATGTTCCATGATTTTCTCTCATACATTCATGTCTGCTCGATGCGTATCCAAATGTAAACAAATGACGTCACACATTATGAAATGGACAAAGTCCGACAATTAATTTTTAAGACATTTTTAGGTTTATACATTATTTTTTTATAGATATAAATATTTAAGTAAATGCTCTGTTTATAATAAACAGTATTAGCAACGTTTGCCTCCCTGATTGTCCGAGAAATTTTCTTAGAAAATAAATGTCTTCCGACAGGAATTGAACCTGTATCCTATACGCAGTAAAATCGACCTTGCTAACCAAATGTTCCTCTGTGGCCCAATTGGTCAATGCACGTCAGGCTATATGATGGTTTCGTATATGGTACAGGTTCGATTCCTGTCGGAGGACGAATATTTTCTATGAAAATTTCTCAGACATTCAGGCCAGTAAATG
>OZ010586.1:21004623-21019623 GCA_963932145.1 Acanthosepion lycidas | reverse complement strand
TAAAATTAAATAAGTGTGGGATAAAAATATATTTCTACTAAGATTTTCTAAAAAACAAACATTTCTGAAATAATATCATTCATTTCTGAATAAGTTCTGAAAGTATCATTAAAATCTGACAATTATTTGATTTTTGCAAGAATTTCTGAATCAATGTGCTTTTCACGACTATAAGATGCTAAAATTTGTATACTAATTTATAATCTGCCCACTGATGCAAGAAAAGGACTATTGTCCTCATCTTCATTTCCATATTCACAACACTCTGGCCTTCTTCAGGTGATTGGAATCTTGAACTGAACCCTTTATTTCATCCACGGGGGGGGGGTTATAATCTTCTAGTTCCACATGCCATGCCTCTTCTGGATATTTCAGTATCAGTTATCTTCCTTGGATAAATGTTGGATAAAAGAAAAACTGCAATCCGATATCTCCCAGAGTCTTAAGGCCATCTTCAAGAGAATTATCAATGAAGAAGTCTGAAAGCTGATCCAGCATGAACTGGATAAATCCTTTAGAAACAAATTTGATATTGTCAAGGCTTGCCAAGTACAGAAATTGAACCGATTAAAATTCAGAAGGTGACACACAAGGTCCATCACCCACTTAGTGAAGGCTGTAATCATCATCAGTCAGCATCAGTTGAGTATCTCTGAGGGGTCAGTATTGAACAAAGGTCTTGACTTCGCAACAATCATCAGGCAAATAAAATACTTGGACAACATTGCCTGAATCGAGGAAATAGCCTTGTACATTCCTCAGGCTTGGGCAGATGAGCTAAGATGGAAATTGAGACAGATACTGGAGAAAGCCAAGCCGCCCAAATCAAACATCACAAAACTGGAGTGGCTGGTAATCAAAATCCTACAGATGAATGACAGCATCATAATACTACCAGCTGACAAAGGCAATGCAACTGTAGTGATGGAGAAAACAGAATATACAGGAAAACTAGAAGACCTCTTTAGAACTGGTAGCTATAGTAAAGAAAAGAAAGATCCAACAATGAAAACAAAATGAAAACTGTCGCAGATCCTAATGAAAAACAAGGACAACTTCTTACCAAGCTACCTTACATATATGTCCTTCCCAAAATTCACAAAGACAGTATTCCACCCCAGCCAATTATTAGCTGCCAAGGCTCTGGGTGCCATTGTCTGAGTTGTTTCTTTGTAGATATAATTGACCCATTAATTGGAAAGTCACCATCATATGTCTGAAACTCCACCCACTTCATGAAAATATTCAAAGATGCTCCCATCCATTCCAACCAGATGTTGACACTGGATGTGGTAAGTTTGTTCACTAAGGTACCCATGGAGGAGGTACTATTAATAGCCTGGGACAGACTGGCCTCAGACTCAACCCTAGGAGAATGGACCAGTATACCAATAGATAACCTGATGGAGATGCTGACTTTCTGTACACAATCAACACACTTCAGAATGGGATCAGACATATGTCGACAAGATGAAAAGTTAGCAATGGGCTCACCATTATCACCAGCAATGACTAGAATATACATGGAATATTTTGAAGAAATGACATTAGAATTCACATAACTGAAGCTAACTCTATGCCTGAGATATGTCGATGACACCTTCATACTCTAGCAACAGCAGGAAGAGGTCCAGCTACTATGGGACCATGTCAACTCAATAAAATCATTGACACAGTTCACAATGGAGAGGGAAAATGACAACAAATAAACATTCCTGGATGTACTAATATCTCGAACAGAGCAGGGATTCAAGACATTCATATACTGCAATCCAACAATCACTGGACAATACCTGAACTTTACCTCTCACCACTCATACAAAGGGATTGTCCACTGCTTAAAACATAGAGCAAAAGTCATCAGTGGCAACCCAGAGACATATGAACATGAAATGGTTGGTATAAGCAGTACCCAACAATGTAACAACTACCCTGGGTACATGGCAGCAACTCTGACAAACTGGGATAGGAGGGTGTAAGAGGGTAACAACACTCAGAAAACAGCCTCAGTCTGCCTACCCTATGTGAAGGGATTATTGGAAAAAATACAAAGGATCTGTTGTCCATATAACATCAAGATAACCTTCAAAAGTAGTTCAACATTTCACAGACACCCCCTCTTCCAAGTATGACCTCCCATAGAGGAGAACATGACTAAGGAGTGTGTGTACGCCATCCCATGCAGCTGTGGCAAGAAATATAAAGGAGAAACAGGACACTTCCTTAAGATAAGACTGCAGGAACACTGTAAAACCATAGCACAAAGGGAAATAGAAAAATCAGTTGTAGATGACCAAATATGGAGGGAAAAGGGAGATCACCACCCCCTGTGGGATGAGGTTGAAATAATAGGCAGAAAACATCTCTAGAAAATATGATAAATTAGCAAATCAGTACATATGCTAGGCTACGAAAATTTCCTAAGACAGCCAAGCATAGAAATGAATACAATATGGGAATCAGTAATAAGGAGTGATAGAGAAAAACAATAATGATAACAAAATTGTAATATGAGCTTAGGTAAAAAAAATTGTTTACTGAGACATCAGGTTTACAAGTCACAAAAATTAAATACACTGATGTCCTCACAAACAAATGGTCCATTGTTGAATCCAGTGACTTGACTTCAAGAGTTGTGAGTTCAATATGTGGAGAGTTGAATTAAAGGGTGATAACTGAGACATCCGGAAGAGGCATGGCATGTGGAACAACTCACTAGGTAGGTTGTCTTCAGATGAAAATTCCAATCATCAGAAGAAGGCTGGAGCTTACAGTCATCGAAGCATCATGAATATAATACGTTATATGAATATAACAACAAAGATGAAGACAACAGTCCAAACAATGTAAATAGTGCGAATAATTACAATACCTCATCTACTAAAAAGGATTAAAAATTCTAATTAATTAATTAATAACATAAAGATAATACAATACTGCATAGGGACTGACTCCAACCATCACCCAATCCAGCATAAATAAGTAGTCTGAAGTCATGAAAATAAGTAGCCCTGAAAAGGAGATGTTTTTCTTTGTTCCTTTTTCAACACTTAATAGCCTTTACATATAACCCACTAAGGAGTAGGAACATTTTGGTCTGATGACTGCATAGACACATGGAACAGACACTTACCATACAGTGTTGATTCTGGTGTTCACAGTCTCTTTCTCTCTCCCTCTTTATCTCCCTCTCTCTCTATATATATGTGTGTGTGTGAAAAGTGTGTATATAAATATAAATATGTATATATATGTAATATATTATATATATTATTATTTATATATTATATGCATGGTACTTATTACAAAGTGCTCAATATCAGAGATAGAGCTAACATATTTGGTTGGATTGATGTGAGTTTGTGACCCTGGGTTTCATGCGCTTTGCGATCATCAGACAAACTGATTAATTTTTCAAAAATTTTGGGTTTATGTGGAATGGCTGTACGGACATGCATCTATGTTTGCGTTAGCATGTGTGACATCACGATGAGGATTTCCCTCCCACTTCCACAATAACACCAATACACGCATTCTACATAAATCCAAAATTTTGAAAGATTAATCAGTTTGTCTGATGATTACAAGAGTGTGAAACCCATATATATATATATATATATATATATATATATATATATATATATATATATATTTAGGCAGCATGTCTTCAAGCATGTTTCATTGAATAATATAGGCATATTATGTGTATTTATTTTTATAATAATCCTTTCTAGTTCTCTAATTAGCTTCTTGATGTTAAATTGAAATTCTTGATGAATTTCAATTTAACATCAAGAAGCTAATTAGAGAACTAGAAAGGATTATTATAAAAATAAATACACATAATATGAAGGTGTCATAGTTTTTGTTAACCCAAGTACTTTCCATCTCCTGCGAGATCATCTCCAGAGGTGAATTGCAAAGACAAACTTAATGTAATTGTGATTGTTGTAAACACACAGGAAAGCACCCTGTTATAATTATTTGAAAATTTTAAATTTACCTTTAATTGTAGCTATGATGTTTTTTTGTAAACAAGCAGCTCCAATGTAAGGGAGCTAGCCAGAGATGGTAAAAATGCAACATGGCATTTAATGTTAGTCAAACATCATATTAAAATATTGCTACAATACTCATAATAAATTTTGTTCAGTTTTGCTTTGTTGCTTCTGATATAGAAGACCTTAAGTATTTGAAGCTTTTGTTTATTATTTTCATATATAAAGAAAAATATACGGAAAAAACAAACACAAATCCTAATATGCAATTATGCTGTTTTAATGTTAATATAATGTCAACGTCGGACGTTTCGGTCTAATAAACCATCTTCAGGACATATTCATGAAACATAATTAACATTAGACTATATTTAATTCAATATGAAGACGATGGTCCAACGTTGACATTATATTAACATTAAAACAGCATAATTGCATATTAGGATTTTTGTTTGTTTTTTCCGTATATTTTTCTTCATACTGTCGGATCTATATCCATATATTTGCTTATATATATATATATATATATATATATATATATATGAAAATAATAAACAAAAAACATATATATCTCAGTTAGTTATGTGCTAAGCATGATACATGCTTAGGCAATCATGTATCTTTCGATACATGACTGACGATGCAAATTTTTCCCGCAGTTGGTTCTCATTTCTTCTGTGGTAGACCAGATGCCATCCAAGGCTATAGAACCCGGTTTTTCTTACTATTTACCCATGGCTGCTGGGGAGAAGAAGAGGATTCATACCTTTCCCAAGGGTATTAGAACATAAGTGAATGTAATGGATTTGATTGGAATTTGAACTCGACTCTCAGATTCCTCAATCCGAGCCACTATCCATTACTCCACCATGCCTTCATTCATTAAATATGACTGACAAGGAATATTTAATAAAAGTTTTATTTATTTTTCTCAGTATTGTTAGAGTCTATCTGTTTGGTGGGAGTAAGGAAATGCAAAAATTGTCCATTGTCCCAAGAGCTTTCGGCCACTTCTTAGCCATTTTCAAGAGCATTTGTTTTAGGTGTTGTTAATTTATTTTTATTTTTTAAGTGTTTATGATGTATTTTATGTCTGGCTTGTTTGGATACTAGTAGGAACATTTATTCTGAGCCTTTACATGTTGAGTACACAACACGAAAATAAAATACATCTTAAACAGTAAAAAAAAACGCAAAAGTGTATATTAAACTGGCATACCATAAAGATGTACTTAATGCTAAAATAGCTGAATATTTATATTAACATAATAATCCGGAATATACCCAACTGACCACAATTAGTGGTTTCTTGTATCCTAATTCATGCAGTCATCAGCTTCTTGTCTGTTGGGTGAAAAGGGCTTTTTTAGACATCGTTTAACTGAAGATGTTACAATGTGGGTAGCTGGTGTATATATATATATATATATATGTTACAATATTATAATTATTTTTTAAAAATTCCTTCGCTACATAAGAGTTCTCATGTTTCAAAAACAAGAACTGAAAACCTCAATATAATTATTAAAATTAAGTTAAAGTATCAAGTTTGCTTGAGGATGAAACAGGGTTTGATACTTTAACTCATTTTAATAATTATTTTTAACTCATTTTAATAATTTTAAGGAGAGAGAACAATAAAGGAACAGGCATTAAGAAGACAGAAGGTAATGATTGACATTGGATTTAAATTTTCAAAGATCAAACTTGACCAGAAAGCAAGAAGCCAGAAGAGAGTTCCACAAGTGAGAAGTGTGAGAGAAGAAATTGTTATCATAGAACTTAGTTACATTTTAACCATTTCAACTGTAAAGTGATGAGACCCTTACCATCACTGGAGTACTTCGCTTAAATTCATAAAGTCTATGTACCATAATGAAAGTTCATCAGAGCAAATTACAATGAATGTATTTATAGAAAAGGCACAGGGAAGCTACGTTACACTGGTGGGAAAGTCATTGAAGCCGAGATGCCAGGTCAGGAACAATAACATTGCAAATTCTTTGGATTTTATCAAGAATCTCTAAATACATAGATGAAGCACCAGACCAGATATGGCAGCAATATTCAAAGCATAGTTGAATAGTAGACTTATAAATGTAAGACAGATTCTTGTGAGAAAAATTATCTAGCATGACACAATAAACCAACTTACCTAGTATGTTGCATCTAGTCAAGCTATGATCTATTCTTTGCTATCTTGAAACTTGTGTTGTGTTTACCTGTTGAACTGGATATTTGACAGGCCCATGGTAAACCTTTAGCTAAAAATGAATTCAAATCACAAGACTGTTCTGATAATAACAAGCAACTCTTTATTATTGGCAATTACTTCACAATTCCATCTTCTTTTTTATGTAGTCTCACAAAAACTCCTTTCCTTTTAAGCCTTTTACTATGCATGGCCAGTTTAACAATAATGGTATCTTCTTTCATCTTATTTCTTTGTTAGTTTGTTCCTTCTTAACATAACCCTGTTCTTCTAACTCTGGGGAAAAGTAAATCCGTATCCTCAATGGTCAGGTGACAAACTGGACCTTACTGAGGCAGCTCTCTGCCAGTATCTGCCAGTGTGCATCTTATAAAGTTTTTAGACACTAGAATTGTTACGTCTTGCCTTTTCTTCAGATCCCAAAGATTCTCTTGACAAAAACCAGATGACCGTAACAGGTTAGTTGGGACCACTAGGTAAACCTATGAATATATTTCTTTGTTTTCTGAAGTCAGGTTAACCGATAAGAAATAAATGTATTAGGAGTGATAAAAAAATATCCTCGCTCAGGTATTCAAAGAGTCCAGACTCAAGCCATAATTCAGCATTTCTTATTCATTCTAATTTTTTCAGTATCTGTCTATATTTCTGATATGAGGTATTATGTACACTACTTACATTATTCAGACTATTGTCCTCATCTTTGTCGCCATATTTATCACAACATTTCGGCCCTTCAGTATCTGCCTATATTTCTGATATGAGGTATTATGCACACTATTTATATTATTCGAACTATTATCCTTATCTTTGTTGCCATATTTATTACAATGTTTCTGCCTTACAGTATCTGTTTATATTTCTGATATGAGGTATTATGTACACTATTTACATTATTCAAACTATTGTCCTCATCTTTATCACCATATTTATTACGTTTCGGCCCTTCAGTATCTGTCTATATTTCTGAGATGAGGTATTATGTACACTATTTACATTATTTGGACTATTGTCCTCATCTTTGTCGCCATATTTATTACAACGTTTCGACTGTTGTACGCTCCGGCCTTCTTCAGGTGGTTGGTATTGAACTGAACCCTTTATTTCGCTCACTGGAGTAGACTGTTCTAGTTCCACATGCCATGTTTAATGGATGTCAGTTGTCAGTTTTCTCTTGTTAATTCCCCTCTCCAAATTCTCCACTGCCTTAACTGGGTATTGAACTCATAGTCTTTGGGTCCTTTACTGGATCTAACTCACACCTTTATCCACTGTGCCATGTGTCTTCTAATTTTTTCTATTATAGTTTTTCATCTTTCTCTATCCCCATACTCAATTTCATTGTCTGTCTATATTTCTGAGATGAGCTGTTGTAACTATTTACACTATCTACATTGTTCAAACTGTTGTTCCCATCTTTATTCACAATGTTTCAGTCATTGTATGCTCTTCTTCTACAGGTGATATATGTTGGAATTTCAAACCAAACCATTTATTTTGTCCACCGAGGTCGATTGTTCTAGTTCCACATGCCATGCCTTTTCTGGATATTGCAGTTTCAGTTGTTTCCCTTTAGCAACTCAACTCTCCAAGTTTTTGTTCACCTCAGCTATTGAACTCACAACTCTTTGGGTCAAGTCACCGAATTAATTCAACCAACACTTTTATCCACTTGACCATGCGTCTTTGGGGACCTTATATCACCTGAAGAAGGCTGGAGCATACAACGGCTGAAACATTGTGAATATGACAATAAAGGCAAAGAACAGTGCAAACAATGTAAAGAGTATAAATAGTCACTTTCATTTATTTAGTATAATTACATTTTTCCTTCTAGTCACAAAACATTATTTATACATTACCAAAATTTTGGGTGTGGTGGTTACTTTGCCATATTAGATTCAAAACTAGTTGTAGAATTTGTCTGATTTAAATATGTGAAGTGTAGAGACTATAAATAGTATCCATTTGTAAAGAATGCTTGTAATTTCTATTACTACTCTCTTTTGTTGATTTGATTGTCAAAGGCATATCAACACCTTATGGGTCATTCAGTGATGAAATTTAATTATCTTGGGAGCATTGAAGTAATAAAAATATGATATATGTTATTCTGCTTTCACAATTGTGTACATGGTAGATGATACTCAGCTTTTGTGAATATTATGTTTGGTGGACATAATTACTAGAGGTGGTGATGAGTTTATTTTATGTTGTAGTTTTGTTGAAGTTATATTTTGGAATACATTTTCATTTCAAGAAATTGTCAGATATTATATGGATTAATGGATTAGGATATTATATGGATTAATGTCATGAAAGAGTTCTTTCATGTTGTTTGGTTGGGTGATTTTGTTTAGCAGCATATCACCCTCTATGGGTTATTTAATGCCGAAATCTAAATATTTTGAACAATTTTATGGTTTCAACTAAATATATTTTGAATGCAATTGTATACCTTCAACTTCAAATAAAATATATTGTTGGTCATTTTGTTATAAAATGTATTGTTGGTAATTTTTATTATAAAATGTATTGTTGCTAATTCTACTGTAAACTTGTATTCTTGGTCATTTTACTATAAATAAGTATAATTTTTTTATATAAAAATGAATTTCTGGTATTTTTATATTTTCATAGTGTTTTATTTTTGTTTGGGAGTTCACTATTTACCCATAGCTGGGACCCTAACAGGTACTACCACTCCATAATAGGGTGGAACTGAGGACAACAACAATTAAGGGGTGGTTCTATGCTCCTCAAAACCTTCATTCTCTCAATCAGAGACCTTTATCATCATACCCAGGACTACTTTGATTTGTAACATGAAGCTCACCTCACCAGAATATACTTTGCACTTAATGTCTATCAGAGGAGCCAGGTGCAGTGTTGATCTTCTCTCCAGATGGTGGAAAATATCTACGATTTACCCAATGTCAGTGGCTGCTCTGACATGTGAACATGGGAACAATCCAGTTGTGTCTGTGATGTGTGCACCTTTTGGGAAAAAAACACACAATGGCCATATATATATAAACAACCACCCCAGAGAGGAGAAATTCTTTCTCCTTCTTTCATGTGCCTACTGGCTGATGATAATTGACAAACTCCAGAGTTGAATAAAATGCAATGTTCTTTATGAGAGATTCATTTGTAACAGATAACGATACTTCATTACACTCCAACACTATTTTGGATCCTCTTGAACAATGTCATAAAATCGAAATATCGAATCTTCTTTTTTTTTTCAGTGTTGGTGATTCCAAACCACTTAATAATTTTGTTGCAGAATTCTTTCTGAGTTGATGATAATTACTCCCAGTTGCTATAGCAACCGGTACTCTGTATCTCCATTAATAAAATTGTCAGTGACTCATGCAGCTCAAACAGCCATTGGCTAAATTGTGAATACAACTTTTTGAATCGTTTTTAACTCAGCATAACCTGTTCATACCTAAGACCTGATCATTTGTTGATAAGGTCTATCTGGATATTTTTGGTAAATTTCACTATTTCAGAACTGCTTGTGCAACAGAACAAATCAACAGTGAAGATCAACAAATGGCCAGTGCAAAGTTGCTCATAGGAACAGCCTTATTCTAATTATATGTTAGGTTGTTGAAGCCTAAAATCTGATCCCATTTGTTGATATTCTATTCATAAACATTTTGCATAAATTTCATTCCATTTAAAATAATATTGATATCTCACTTAGATTTTCTTATTATATATTGTCTTGAATTTTCTTTTTGGTTTTTATAAGATAAATCTTTTATAAATTTACCTTAAATCAGAGAACAAAACAATTCAACGTTTACCATTAATGGTATTTGTTGTAACATACCTACGGATGGTAATCGGTATGCTCCCATTCCCATAAATACAGTAGTAAATACTGTATGTTGGTCTGCAGTTGGAGATTCATCTCCAGCTGTGCTAGTCAAACTCTCAGCCTCGTCTGGGGATCCTCTCTGCCTGGAGGCAATGTCGAAGGGCAGAGTCTCATCTCAGGAAA
Organism: Acanthosepion lycidas; assembly: GCA_963932145.1. Classification (NCBI taxonomy): domain Eukaryota; kingdom Metazoa; phylum Mollusca; class Cephalopoda; order Sepiida; family Sepiidae; genus Acanthosepion; species Acanthosepion lycidas. The sequence continues at coordinate 21,009,398 of OZ010586.1, read as the reverse complement.
CAGCTACCTGCTCCCATTTTATATGGGGTTTATGGGGAAGTTTTGGTCAAGCCTATGGGCTCAGATACCCCACAGTAAATTCGGCCTTGTGCCACATCTGACTATGTGGGGCAGTTGGTAGATATCCTGCATTTGGAGATTCATTATGGAATTCACTTGACTCACTTGTAGCAGTAGACTACTTCTACATGATGCTGGCGAATCTTATATGTGTTGTTCTTATCCTAAGTATTATCATTCATTACCAACCTTCATGTGATTATATATTCAGTAACCTTCCCTAGGTTACAACAGTATTGTAGTGAAGAAAACCGTTAATTACCTTGTCAAACCAAGCAACAGTATGTCGTGTGTATTCTACGACAGAAATGTGGTGAAAAAGAAAGTTACTTACCGAGAAAACGGGAATGTATTCTGCATGATATGCCGAAGATGGAATATCCATAATAGAAACAAGTCAGTCACAAGAGTTGCCATAAAAGTATTTTGAATATGCTAATATTGTGTATCCTCTCCCAGCTGTCAACAAATAAAAAAAAAAAAAAGCTATGTCGATAAAAGCAGTTGGTGTTCTCAAATAGGGATGGAAAAATTTGTGCATTTTGCTACTGCATTTATCGGCGAATGTGTTATTTTTCTGATTGGTTACCTGCATTGTGATTTTTAGTCCAGTGAGGGAGATACTGCTGTGGGGTTAGAATCCCCAGGACCAGGTATCCCTCAAAGCTTTCTGTGAACTGTCTGAAGACAGAAACACAGCAGAGAGGTGAAAAACAGATACTGCACTTTGATCCCAGCTTGAAGGTCAAGAACAAAAAGCGGCTGTACCCTGAACAAAGAAGATATTTATCAATACATCCACATTGCCACTGAATGTGATACAAAGTCAAGGTTTAAAATGGGTTTACTGAGGAGAAGTTGTTCAAATCCACTTGGCACTTTTGAGGATGCCGGGTGATGACCCCAGCTCCCTCCCAAAGAAAAGATACTGTCTGGTGGAGATGCCACCCTGGGGATTGAGTTAATACGAATTTCAACTTTCCTTGATAGAAGTGAACTTGTAAATAAGGTAAGTAATGGATTTTCTAAGTGTGGCTTAGGTGTGGCACAAGGCCGAAAGCATAGAGCACTAATGAGGGTTAAGCTCACTAATGTCTTGGTCCATATGCATAAGTATGTGTATGGGGTTCCCCATGTTAAAATAAACTTGTGTCACTTCCAGCCTTGGTGGAGAGGCCAGATAAATAGGTATTTACCCTGGCCTTCCCTGACTGAAATGGGATGTGACACAAGGTCAAGTATAACATGGGGAACCAAGCATATACAACCAGGTCAAAAATTCCCCAGCCCCGACTGGTATTGGTATGACTACCGATCCCCCTCTTTAGTTCAAAGGGGGGGGGCGGCAGCTGACTAACCACCCCTCCCGGTATTTATTTTTCTCAGCTGTATCTCTGTCCACAGAGATACAGCTGAGATGTGAAAAACCCTAGCAGGCCAGATAATTATACTTAACAGATGAAGCTATTTTTCTAGCAGTCTTTTATTAATATTTATTTATAATTTTTATACTTATTTATTTATAGTGATTTTCTAAGCCCGGCTTAGATGTGGCACTAGGCCGAAAATATGGGGCACCCAGTGAGGATCAAACTCACTACTCAGTCATAATTGATCTAGCAAGACAAGCTTTCTAACCATTATAGGTATTAATAAAAGACTGCTAGAAATATATATCAAATTGTGTTTACCACATGAGCAGTAACATTTGATTTGCATAACAATTTTTAAAAGCATATTTTAATAAATATTTCTTTTGTGTTATTTATTTTTAATTTAAACTTTTAAAATTGCTTTATGTAAGCAAGGTTTCTGTCAATATAATTTTTTTAAATTCATGTTTGTATAGAAAGAATCCATATCTGTCTTGTCAAAATTCAGTACATAAGTTAGAAAATGTCGCCTGATATTTCCCATTTCTACGAATTAGTTGAATGGAGGCAAAAAAAAAAAAAAAAATTATGGAATTATCTAAATAAGTTAAAATAATCTGTTTAATTAGATTTTCTGAAAATCCTACTAAATTATTTAAACAAGTGAAAAACAAGTAAGTTTGATGGTGATGTATAATAATAATAATAATAATAATTATTATTATTATTATCATTATTATTATTAATGATAATGCTGATGATGTAGTAGTAATAGTAATAGTCATAGTAATAATAATAATAATAATTATTATTATTATTATTGATAATGCTGATGATGTAGTAGTAGTAGTAATAGTCATAGTAATAATAATAATAATTATTATTATTAATGATAATGCTGATGATGTAGTAGTAGTAATAGTCATAGTAATAATAATAATAATTGTTGTTATTATTATTATTATTGATAATGCTGAAGATGTAGTAATAGTCATAATAATAATAATAATAATAATCATCATCATTAAAGATTTTACTGTCATACTACTTTGATGGTCATACATCTCTGCATGTAGGTCCAAGGTAGGAATTTTGAGATGACTTAGCATAATGACAAAAAGATCTTTATAAAATAGTTGTCTTTCTGAAAATGTTGTTTATACAAAGAGGAAAGAGAATTTTGATGACAACTTACCATCCTCTGCATATCTGGCTTGTTAAAAAATATTTTCAATTTAGGAATTTAACATTTATTTTATTACCATTTATTTTAATAAAAAAAAAAAAAAAAAAAGCCTTTAATTTTTTTTAAGCTTTCATATATAATTAAAGAAAAATAAGCATAAAATCAATCCTTAAAAATAAACAGATTCTTTTTTTGTTACATGTTTGGCATGCACATTTATACGATGTAAGAGTTAATCAAATCTGTCATTTGTTTCTGGTTTGCTGACATTTAGATTCAGTCCTTGAGTTAGTGTGGAAAATTTAGTCATGTTATGCATGTAGTTATACATTGTACGAAATTCAGTCCCCCAGGCTTTTATATTAAAAAACCAAATGTCCAAATTCCAAACAATAATAAAATAAAAATAAAGAAAACCAGGATACACCTGTTAAATAAATCACTTGTTCAGTTTATAGAGAGCTCTGGCTTTTATTTGGGCTCTCTAAGCCTCTTCTATTTGACTTCTGGTGTTTTCAAAGGATGTTGTTTTTTACATGTTTGGCATACACATTTATACCTCCTTTTCCTATCATTTAAGACTTAATCAAATTGGTCATTTGCTTTTGGTTTGCTGACATTTGGATTCTGTGGGAGAACAAAAATTAAATAATTAATAAAATAAATAATAAACATAATAATTAAAAAAATAAATAATTTAATTTTCCCATAATGCAAATGGAACCCCCCACCCAAAAAAAAAAACAGTTTCCGGTCACATGCAGAGTTTGTGACTCCACTTTGGGAAAGGAGATCATTTTAGTCTGGATACTTTCAAATCATTGGATTCGAACATGTTTTTGCAGTAGTCCTAAGGAAAGCAGATTCAGTCACCCTCTCTCAACATCATATCGACTTGAGGTCAACCATTCTCTTACGTCTGAGTTTAATACACACATGTGCATCAATAGAAATTGACCTTTAATTCTCTAACCAAGATTTTGCGTTATTTATTGTGGTCCAACGACATTACCATCTTCTGGTACCAGACGTAAAACCAAATACCAACCCACTACAATTCAGTCCTTGGATCAGATAGTGTGGAAAAGTTATGCATGTTGGAAATTCAGTCCTTCAGACTTTTATATTAAAAATCTGAAGGTCCGAATTCCAAACAATAATAAAATAAAAATAAAGAAAACTTGGGTATGCCTGTTAAATAAATCATTTGTATTTACAAATGTATGTACATGAATTGAAAAGAGTTTAAAAGTATTAAAAATAGTCTTTAGTCAAGTTTTTGCAAGTGAATATTGTATTAATAAATACAAACATTAACAAATTATTCCAATATTTCTTTGATGGTCAGTTCTATGCTGTTATGTCCAGACGACGTAATCTAAGTGAAATTAGCAATAATGACAAAATGTAATTTATAAAATAAATGTCTTGCTGGAATGTTGCTTATACAGAAATTTTTTTAGAAATTTTACGGAGGTAAAAAATTTCTATGACAACTTACTTTTCTCTGTTTGTTGAAGGGGGGGGGGGATTTGTTTAGGTAATTAAAAAATTGGTTTTATTTTGAAAAATCAAATTAAAATGTTTTTTTTTTTTGTCTGTGTATTATAAGGGCAAAATAAGGCATCTATATTGATGGGAAATTACATTTTATTTACAGAACTACTGACTTAAGCTTATATTCGTGCTTATTATTTGCATAATTAAACCAATTTAAAAGGCATGTCCCAAAATCTGGAAAAATAAATAAAAAAATCCCCACAATTAGTATTGTAGAATACTTTCAAATCACTAAACAACTAAAATTATTAATTCCTACAAATATTTTGAACTGTTTACAGAGGTATTCAGAAAACTATTTGACTAATCATCAAACTATGACTTGCCATTTGCTAAATATTACAGAAAAATATTTTGTTGGCTTACTCAAACACCCCAAGGTACTAGTGTAGGATTAAAACCATATTTCCAATTATTATATCAATACGTAGTAATTATGGAAGATAACAATAGAAATTCGATCTCCCAATTTTAATTTCATTAGAATATTAATCTATTATGACTAAAACCAGAAACACGTTGATAGATGTATTAAGAAATTTACTTGTCTTATCATGAAAATAGATTTTATTTTATTTTCAATATAATCTTTTAAA